>QGQJ01000467.1:0-25246 GCA_003206725.1 Blastomyces emzantsi | reverse complement strand
CCCTTGGGCCATCCTTATTGAGCCAATGGCTGTAATCAGAGGGTTAAAATGAACTACTGTTGTGACCGGCACAGGTTAGTCATCATGTACTCAGTGCTCATCAACCCTTAACTAGTATTCTGTTTAAGTTGTTGGTGGACAGCAGTCTAGAAACAACATGGCAACTTGCTGAGTTGCTGAAGTAGCATTGTGAGCATAATTTTCACACATCTCATTGAAGATAATGTGAAGAGGGATGGCGGAAATGAGAGAGATGTTGACTTATTCAATCCAAGCTACAAGCTATAATGAGATAGGTCAAAAGGTAGATTAAATGGATGGATGGATGGATGGATAGATATCATCAGGACAACTGATTGTCCCAGAAAGTCATCCATATCACAACGAATAGGTTTCAGCTGCATCAACAACGGTGAGTACTTTGCCTGCGTAGACATTGAGCTGACAATCCAATCCCCTTTCTCCCCTGTCGAGGCTAACAGTCACCTTGGGTTTGAGAAATCGTGCTTGCTCAATAATTGAAGGGGAAAACATTCGATATCTAACCCGTGAATGACGAGGATAAATTTTCAGTAACTCTTCACACCGCAGCCGCGCGGGCAAGACGCTGTGTGTACATACATACATCTCATCCGTACATGCGGCTCTCGGTATCGCCCGAGGTGAGCGGGCGTTACGGGGGCACGGAGACAGAAGCATTTCATATCCGACGCCCTGTGAGTACCGTGGATTGACTGGCCGATGATGGGGGGGGGGGAATGATGGCTTTCACCATGACGCCCTGGGGGGCTTCGAGAAGTGAACAAGGGAGATGAGCAAAGATTTGCAGCTGATGCAGGGAGGCCGCAGTACGTGCCAGAAGTACATTGCCAATGTTGTGCTCTAGCTGTTCAACCCCATCGCGAAATTACGTCACTAGGACGAGTATTATGATTAATCCGGGTTGTTTGATAACCCGCCTATAATTAGATGATGAATGGACGGTTGAAATGTTCTTGAGAGTGAGATTGGAAAGACGAAAAAGGGGAGGCTGAGGTCCATAGTTACCTAGGGTTACTTGCGCACGTGATATCAGATCTCTCAACCTCTGGTTCTCTAAAGCTGCTAGGATTTCTCTTAAGAGCTGGAAACTGAAGCATCGAAATCCGTGTTTAACTATTTCTGCTTAGCCTGGAACACCCAGGGGAGAGTAAGGTATACATGGAAGATGACACACTGGCACGCCCTAGAGCAAGTCGGGAGTAACTCGAAGCGTAGAGAATGGATGGGAAGGGAAGAACCCTCAGCTGCTCTCATGAAAGAAATACAGGCGCTAGTTGCCTCGCATTTGTACCAAAGATTTTGGTAAGTGGCTAATATACATCCGACACCTTGTACAAGGCAAAACCTGGTTCCATGGCCCTGGTACGATAAGGAATTGCCACAGGGCGTATTATCACGATTCATGCGGAAACTGAGGGAATTTATGGGAAGTTGAAGTCTGTATGGATGTAAACGGAGCTCATGACAAGAAGAATGGGTTTAGCGTCCTTATGATTAACATCATTATATGCATGGTTGTTTGAGAACGGCATGCAAAAAAAAAGCACTTGGTTTAGAATAGCCTCAGGGATCCCCGGAAGAACCCAGACAGATCTTTTTCATCGGTCAGTCGCGCTTCCAGAAGAAAAACCCATCCGTCTAGCCAGCGGTTTAGTGTGAATGCTAATTGGTCAATGAGGCACAAAGTTGGAGGGATCTCGGATGCCCGTTTAGGGATCCTCATCCGGCTCTTGTATGAGCGGGGTATTCCGTTAGGTTAATTGAGGGCGACAGCCTCGTTTCTGGCATGAATGCTCGTACGGAGTAACCAGACGACGGATGTCTCCCCGAATCTGCAGTTTCGGCTAAGAGGATATTCGAGGGATTTAAAAAATAAGAGTTGATTCATGTGCTTCGAGAGTGGGGTTGGGAAGAAGAAAAAAAACAAAGAAGCAAACGAAAAGAAGCAAAAAAAATTCAATTCAATGTTGCCGCCGCCGTCGCCTTCTTTTGGGTCGCAGCGGTTCTGTATGGTTCGCAGTTGTTGCTATTAATAACTAACAAACACAAACTAACCGCCCAATCGTAGCCCACGTGTGATCTGGAAGCTGAAAGCGATTTGCCAAATAATAATAATAATAATGATGATGATGATGGTGATGATGGTGACGGGGAGGGGAAAAACTTGTCACTTTGCCATTTGGGCACCACGGTCACAGCCGACTGCAGCCCTGGCCCGCCAAGCGAGCTGTTGGGCATCGACCGGCTGACCGACCGGCTACAGCCAGCCTGCAAGTCACATCGTTGACAAAAAGGGCAGCCTTGCTTCATCGTTATGGTAATGATTATTGTTACAATTGAGAGCAAAGAGGGGATGGAAGTGGCTGCTTGTGGATTCTGCGACAGGTAGAGATAGGCATTGCCTGCAAGCCTTTTAATTAATGCCAGGGAATTAATTGGATGTTGTTTCAACAAGCTTCAACTGAATGGTAGGTTTTATATTTCCCTGCGATATTTACTGTTACTGTCCCGGCAGGATGGTTTGTGCTCAGCCTGATTGGAGAGAGAGGGGACACTTGCCGCAGCGAATAAATTTGCTATTGAGAAACTGTTTGAAACCTCCTCACATATTCATGCATGCTCCTGGATGGATGGATGGATGGATGGATGGATGTAGTGGAGGGATGAACATTTATTCCACCTTTTTTTTGACTCTCCGGATCCTGCTTCTTCCCGCACTGGCCAAGGAAAACGACAGCTCTCTTCCCGGCTTTCCCATGAAAGGGCCGACTTGCATAAACCCAACAATCAATCATCATACGATAATGGACTGTGTATATGTCCAGAGTAAGCATGCCGCATGCAGGAATACAAATGTATGGATGTTCCCTATCAGAACCTCCTTGGTCCTTGGCGACGTTGGGTGAGAGACATTTGTGAGTGGCTCGGTCGTAAGATTCATACAGGAACATGACAATACGGGTTCAATCCGCGCCTTGTGTCATGACTGGAAGAAGGTTGGAAGGTTGCCGTTGCCTCCTTGGGGGGCCACGCTGCCAAGCGCTGGCGGCTGGCTTCCTGTTTGGTGCTGCGAGACGGCAAGGCTGGGCGTATTGTCACAGTCACAGGAGCGAGGTTTGGGCAGCCAGGCGCGTAATACATTTATTATTACAGGGCTAGCGGAGGCAAGTGCAGGTCAGCCACCCACCGAGGTGCTGTATGTATTGTAATGTTCTGTACTGTACATGTATGTAAGAGCGGCGCCATGGAGCGTTACAGCGCTAGGCCGAAAGAAGGCCCAGCCCAGTGACCTGACCGACCGACCACAAACCTCAAACCTCACGCCAACTCATCCTGTCCCTCACCGACATCAAAACCTTCTCCATCTCAAAACCTCGTCCATCCTCAACCACCTCCGCTTCACACTCACGTCCACCGTGAAAGGAGTATTCCGTGTTGGGAGACCTTCTTCGCTCCAGGGGCTTCCCTTTTCATGTCGTGCTCTCCGTCAACGCTCTAGCACACAGCCTCCTACATAACCCTTCAAGTAACCGCTACTTCCCCTCCTCATCTGTAAGGTCCAACCCTCTTCCCCATCCCTTTAATTGTCCTCCAAATCTCCAAATCGCTGTGTTGTGAGTGAAACCATTCCTTCCTATCTCCCCTGCCTTGGTTACGCTTCTCCAGAATCAATTCTTTCTGCTCCCTTGGCTGCCGCTGGCTCTTAAGCGCTTGCACACTTGGAGAGACTCTCCCACCTTGCCATCCTTGGCTTCATTCATCCATCTCTGAATAAAGAGAAAACATTCACTCACAATCCAGTTCCTGTTATACTAACCTCCCTTCACCGGCTAGTTCCGTTCTCGATTCTCCCTTGGTCATCTTCCTTCTTTCCGTTTCAATCTCTTGCGAAAGCATCCTTTCTGCCTCCTCCTAACATACGCCTTTGACAGCCTGGAAATACGACAGCTTTTTCGAAGATCTTGCCCGATAAAACGCTTCAACTCTCATCCATCTTGAAATTAGCGTTACCCTTCTTTCATTCGTGGCACGATGACTACAATGGTAAGCGGAATACCTGTTGGTTTGCGGCGTTCAGAGGCCTCAACCTCCTCCTTTTGCACCGACCCACATGCGTCCCGGATGGGACGCCACATCAACATCTCATCATGTATGCTAATAGCCTGTTGGACAGGACCTCCGGGTGGGTAACAAGTACCGCATTGGCCGTAAAATCGGCAGTGGCAGCTTTGGTGATATTTATCTTGGTACGTCCTAAACCCCCCTTTAACCGCTTTTCGAAACATGTATCTCATTTATCGATATCTAGGCACCAATATCATTTCTGGAGAAGAGATCGCCATCAAGCTCGAGAGCGTAAAGGCCAAGCACCCACAGCTTGAATATGAGGCCCGTGTCTACAAGTCCCTGGCAGGAGGCGTCGGCATCCCCTTCGTTCGCTGGTACGGTACCGAATGTGACTACAATGCCATGGTCATCGATTTGCTCGGCCCCAGCTTGGAGGATCTATTCAACTTTTGCAACCGCAAATTCTCCCTGAAGACCGTTCTTCTATTGGCCGACCAGCTCATCTCTCGTATCGAATACATCCACGCAAAGTCTTTTATTCACCGTGATATCAAACCAGACAACTTCCTGATGGGGATTGGGAAACGTGGCAATCAAGTCAATGTTATCGATTTCGGTCTTGCTAAGAAATATCGTGACCCAAAGACGCATTTCCACATTCCATACCGTGAAAACAAGAACCTGACCGGAACTGCCCGATATGCCAGTATCAATACTCACCTCGGAGTGGAGCAGTCCCGTCGCGATGACATGGAATCCCTTGGCTACGTTATGCTCTATTTCTGCCGTGGATCTCTTCCCTGGCAAGGACTGAAGGCTGCCACCAAGAAACAGAAGTATGACCGCATCATGGAGAAAAAGATGACTACACCCACCGAAGTTCTTTGCCGTGGTTTCCCCAATGAGTTCTCGGTCTATTTGAATTACACCCGGTCCCTACGCTTTGACGACAAACCGGATTATTCCTACCTCAGAAAGATCTTCCGCGATCTGTTTGTCCGAGAATCTTTCCAATACGACTATGTCTTTGATTGGACCGTTTACAAATATCAGAAGAATGCCCAGGCAATTGCTCAGGCCACTGGCAACCAAAACGCTGAGGATGAGGATAAGCCCCGCCGCCATCCTGGTAATCCAGCCAATCAGGCCAAGCCATCAGCTCTTGCTGCTCCCCGTCGCAAGGTTGTTGATCGCATTCCAAGTGGAACGGTCGATACTCCCGATACAAATCGCGCCGTTGGGGGAAGTGATAGGATGTGAGTATCTGTCAACAATCTACCGTTCCGAGGAACTAATGCTGGCCATGGGATTTTGATTCAAGAATCTGACTAATCTCATAGTCTTCGGCGTTAGGCTTCGTTCTGCTTCTAAGGGTGTTAATGCGGCTGCTGGCTACACCAGTGCTGCTTACCACCGTTCGAAGCGGGATGATGGTACTGGTGCTAATTGGTACTGATTTATTTTGCGAGCGGTGGTTCCTTCGTCCTTATCGCATATCTCCTTTCGAAATCTCAGCTTTTTTGGTGGTGTGGTAGTCTGCACGCATCCGGCATATACACCCACTAACCTCTGAGTGTTTTTTCGTTGTTCTGAAATCCCTCCATTTCTTATGGTGTGTGTTTAGCCATTCGCTCAGTCATTTTCTCGACATCGGTTCCTTTCAATCCGTGGATATCGTCGCCCCCCGCCTTTCGCCCCATCGCAGCCAACTTTCTTACGATTGATCCTGCACCGGCGAATCTTAACCTTGTCGAGATATACAACCTATTTATCATGGAATAACTGATGCAGGCTTCAGAACATATTTTGTCCCCCTTCCTTGACACCTTCGGTTGCGCTTTTCGATGAAGACATTTCTGAAAATTTTGTTCAACCTTGCAGTCAGGGAAGTGGTGCAGACTCTAAACGGATATCCGCGCCAATTACCACTAAATGGTCTTATCAACTTTGGTACCTGGGTTTCCAGACATATTGCCCATGTTTCCCCCTTTCATATTAATCACTCTTTGTTCAGCCCCACTTTTCCCACGTCATCAGTTTTCATGTTTTCTATCCCTTTTTCCCTTATCGCGATGCATTTTTACGTTTGACGAAAACAAAGGGGACGAGTCAAATCTTTTACGACGGCGAAGAGGATACGTCCGAAGAAAATGAATAATGATTTACTGCCTCCCCATTATCAGATCATGATGACATTGGTGGGGTGAGATTATTGTTTTCTTCGACGATCGACGCAGCGTGGAGCAATCCCGCGCCGATACCTCTTCTGTTCGGGCACATGGCGGGGGATTTATGGCTAGGGTCGCTTCCGGGGTGGTATTTCGTCAAACACATTCTTTTATGCTTTGCTTGCACATTTCCGATTTACTGTTTGCATTGTTTTTGCTCATTCACGCAAATTTGCAGTTTTTTGGGGGATACGAGTGGCCTAGAAGATGACGAGGAGGGAGAGCGGCGCTGGAGATGGTGCTGCATCGGATAGTAATAGTGTTGGGATACACACGCGCGTGGGGAGGTTTATGAAGGCCAGGCGATGATGATTTTCTATTTCCCTCTTTATTGTTTTACGTTCCCCATTTTCGTTCCCGAGTTTCATTTATCTGTCTTATATGTTTCTCCCCTCTTCAACCACATTATTTGTTCACAATGCCAAGTCTGCGTTTTTCCTAAATTGGTATCGTTGTAAATCTGTACTCGTCTATACATACGTAGTCTTTGCTTGCCTTGGGCGGCTGTAGCTATAAGCCGGCTGGTATCAGCGGGCATCAGGGGTTCTTAGCGTAAAGGGAAAAATGGAAAAGGCTTTGCCTCTGGTTTCCAACAGGGCTAGCAAACAGGTAGGTGGTAATGACATGAGGTTAACTGAAAGACAGAACAAAGAACATTTCCGGAAGTGCGTATGCCCATGCGTGATACATGTATGTACTAGTTGAATTCTAAGCCCAAATCCAAAAAAAAAAAAAACATTTGACGCGGCTTGAGGGCTCTGCTTCCCTTGTATCGAATTAAGGTTAACTAAGCTTATTTGTTGTATGGGAGGTCTGTTCTCCAGCCTTATTCCGACAACACGCTTTCTTACCTATCCATTTCCAGACCTCCATATTACCTAGGTATATACATACCCCCTTTGGAAATACCAATGGAGAATTGTTCCCCGGCACCATACTAATGAATTACGTTTGCCTGTTACGTACATATTTCCTCAAAAACTTATCTATTTATTCACTGTTCGAAACTTTCCCTCCTCCCCATCACCAATCAAAATCCAGGGCGGGTTCGGCTGTGATTAAGTTGTGTCTGGAGCTTGACGTGGTCTGTTCTTGCGCTGCTAGATGGGTAGGCTAGAATAAAACAGGATGCGGGAAGGCGGGAGGAGGGAAGGAAAGGTCTTGTTATTTGGACTGGGGGGGCCATAATCCATCTCCTTGTTGTTTGTTTTTGTTTTTGTTGGATTGGGCTGAACATTTCTAGTAGTCATTGTCTCTTGGATGAAGCGATTCGAAGTTTCTATGACATCATGTCACTGGTGGCCTTGTCCTGTCTTGTCTGTCTGTCTGTCTGTGTGCCCGACCTGAGAGCCACCCAGGGCGTGCATGCAGGATATTCATTCTAAAAGGTTGATGATGATTTGCAAGTTATGGTTTGCTGATGGGCGACTGGTGAATACTGACTTATTAAGGGATGGTGGTCGAAGCGAGTGAGTGAGTGAGAGTTGAGCTGGAAGGTTGTTTGTTTGCCATCATAGGTTACCTAGTTGAACTGTCATTGGCAAGATGTTTTCCATCAAAATTTATGCGATGTTGGCTGCTTGAAAATTTGTTGTTGACAGAGTGTGCAAATGGATTCTTATAGAGAGAGTTAAAGATAGTATATAGGAAAGATAAAGTTCGTACGGAGAAGCGAAAATAACCAACGACCCCTGACCCAATGCGTAGGCAGTAGCCATTGTAAGGCACATAAGAGACAGCCCTGGGATCAACGAGTGGCTGGTTACAAATTGACATAACAGAGATAATCCAAAATATATCGGTATCCAACGAAAAAAGGCATGCCAAAAATCATTATTTAAAACATCGCAATTCAATCCGGGTTCACGAGTTCCACTGCGCCCAATCAAAATCCATTCCAACATCGAAAGTCCCATATCCCTCCTCCCACAAAATCGCATCACTCGCTGGATTTTCAAACGAGAGTAATTCCTCTGGAACAATGAACCCGCCCTCACCAGGCATAGGGATAGTTGATGCCGCCGACTGATGCGCAGCTAGGAATGCAGCGAGTGGATCCTCCGGTGTGAAATGGGGTAGCGGAATTGGCTGCGATTCAGACTCATGCTCGGGCTCAGGTTCAGGCTCAGACTCAGTAGCTGAAGTGGCAGGTTGTGCAGATTCAGCTGGGGGTGATGGAAACTGGCGTGCTGGTATTGATGATGCAGGATCCTCGTCGGGGTCAGCAGATAATGGGATCACGGTGTGATAGAGGTTGAGGAGGAGACGATGGAGGGATCGAATGTGTAAATTGCCCTTTTCTGCCATGCCGTTGAGCACGTCGAGGGCAAGGTTCATCGCTGCGCGGTCTCTCGCGTTGTACGGGAAAGCAATGTTGATCATGACGAGGATTATTGCGGCGGAGAAAGCGTGTTCGCCGTCCATATAGCCGTATGTTGCTAGATTTTTATGTCAGTCTTTTGTTGTCAGAGCGTATTTGGATAGGGCGTAGAAAATGAAATAAAATGGGGGAAAATAAAGGAGTCAAGTGAGTACCTACCCATGAGATTTTGTTTAGCAGCGGCAGCCATTATCGCTGCGCTATTCCGGGCTGCCGCGACGCATGTTTCCATAGCTAATACCGTGCTCTGTTGCAGGCCATCTCTCCAATCCGCCCATTCCCCCGTCTTCTCATGGTTCTGGAAACATTTTCGAACCACGTTGAAAACTAAGGGCCGAACTGTCATATTGATACACTGTGAGTAGTGCAAAAAGATCGACACAGACTGGCGTGGTATTTCAGAATCCAGCTTTGTGAAATCACACTGCAGCGCCTGGGGTAAATTTGAGTGCCACTGGGTTAACTCTGCAAGGATAGACTGTACCGAGCTCACAAGATTGTAAGCTGTGGTTTGCGGAGTGCGATACACATCTGCACGTTGATTTAGTCACAAATCTCATACCAATGTTCCTGTGTGGCTTACTCGTCATTATTTTGCCAAGAATCCTAGATAATTCAGTATAATGAAAGAGGACAGTCGCCGCGCATAGATCTGGTTCATCGGGCTATAATGATTTGGATGTAAGTATAGACTTGCGGTTGGCGATTAGTGGGAACGACGTACCAAACGGGAAGGGGGCAAAACGCCTATATCCTCGTCCTCGATCGAGAGTGGGTTCCCTGATTTCACGCAGAGGATTCTAGGCCATTGTTAACGGAAATATACTTGAAAATTAATGCAGTATACATACCTATCCATACTGTAAACGGACCACCAAAGTCGTCGACGATGCTCACGAGCCTGGTCGTCTAGACTAGCATCAGAGACCTCCTGATGCAAACCTAATGATACGGCCATTCGCAACGCCAATCCAATCTATCCAGTATTAGTAGGATATCGCTCATAGCATTGAAAGGGGGAAAGTGTAAAAGTTACATGCAAAAATGCAGCATCTCTACGATTCAAGTTCTGAAAAAAGTATCCAACCAAAGAGAGGACTTCGACAAAAATTACCGAAGGTTGCTCGTGGATATCAGGAAGGAGGTTCATGGCCTGTTGAAAGTACTCAAACCCGGGGGGGCCATCATAACTCATCCATTGATTTATAGAGTACATCTGGCCAAACGCAAGGATTATGAATATTTGGCAATATCGCAGGCAGTCTCTAATGTCGGCAAAATCAGGCTCTCGATCATACATCCCACGAATATTCTTCTCGAACGTTTCCGGCGAAGTGAAGGAAAAAATTGTGCCGATGTACGCATATTGCGCCGCGTAGAGCCGTTTCGCAACAGCAAATGGTGGGAGTGAAGTAGCTGATGGCCTGGACTGGTGTGCATTCGCTCGAATAGAGAAGTTTGAGTTACTATTGTAAGTTGGGGTTATGAAATCTTCTCCAATATCGAGGCCAGTTTTAAACGACCTGACGAAGTCGAGGAACTTCTTCCCTAGACTGGCTGATGAAGAGTTGCCAAAATATCCTAATTTTGATATGAGAATGAGGCTTCCTAGAAGTACAAGTAAATGGGGAAAAAAACAATACGGACGTTTATCCCCATCAGGGCTGAGAACCAAATGAGCTATCTTTTCAGTGAGCGGGTTATCGTCAATTTCTTCCTCATCCTGGATTGGAGTTGGTGACTCGGAACGGTCTGAGAGGGCTGTAGCAGGAGGATACTGCTGGGGTTGATGTTCAAAGGGGGCCACATTTAAAGATCCCCGGCGTCCTGCATCATGCTCATGTTCTTGCTCATATGCTTTAAGTCGAGCTTCTAGCTGTATGAGATATCTACCAACTGTCAGCGTAACATGTATCAACATCTCCAGCGAGTGTTAGAAATCTCACGCTTCAGGGACTCGGACAGTCTTTTGGGCTTCCGGGTAAGTACATGTTCGACTTGCGATTGCACAGGCTCTACAGGTCAACCCATCATTTCCAGCAAGACATTTTGTCTTGCGTTTTCTACAGTAATTGCACCTATGATAACGCTTAGCATGCTGGGAAATGGAGGGTTATAGGGTAGGAAGTTCTACTCACGCTATGGGAGCACGGCGAGGGCGACCCAAACCGACATGTTTCGAGTGGAGGGAGCGGGACATATCCGAATATCATCTCTCTGGATACATTGCCGCAGAATATATTGAAGCTGTCGTAGATAATAAGTCTAATCTCGGAATCCCCCAAGGCTCCGTCTTCCTTATAAATATTCATGAAGGGAGACTGGAGCGGCGACGCGGGGGTGGGGTCATGCGGCTCTGAAGCCAGCCCTAATGCCGTTTGTTACGCTAACTTGGTTAAATAGGGGCCAGGCAACCTGATGGAGTTCAAGCCACAACGCTCAAATATTTTCATTGGGGCAGTAAATTACTAGTTGTTTTGATATAAGCAAGCCCAGTTTCTTGTGAAAGAGGTTGAGACGATATCGATATTCACATCTCCTTTGCGAAGATAAAATGCACTCATCTAGGGGTAAAGCAGAGATCAGTCACTCACTGCCTACCTACGAGATTGAGGCTCCATTATGCCCGAGAGCAGACCAATCTAATTGATTGCTAAATTCTCCTTCCGTCTAAGAGCCTCAGCGGACCAGCTAGAAACCAGATTTATGGCCACAACTACGGGAAAACCTGCATGTCTCATTGCTGGGGGGTGCTGTTTCCATCATCATCGATGTAGGAACTAACTGTATAACAAATAAACTTTCCAAATCACGAACTTGAGCTAACCATACACATATTTCAGCAGGATATACAAAGTCCCAGAAATGACTCCATGCCGAAAATGGCAAAAGCAAACCCGCGACTTGGCAAATATCAAGGCCTATACCCCTGCCCAAATATGACTGAGCTCTGACATGGCAACGTAGGCCGACGGTTTCCAGCCCCGAGGAAACGCCAAAGAGGTTTTCTCTACTCGCAGAACGCCTCCTGAGTACCACCCCACTCCGGGGGTTTTTTGAAGCAGACGAACTGAGCCCCAGGCAAACTAACTGCTATCGCCCTATTGCAGGCGAGGTAAGCCAGAAGATCGCATCTCAGAGAGAATGCTTCCGTTTGGCTCAAAGGAGTGTTGTCTCCGGTATGCCCGTGCGCTCGGTTTGCCAGGCTCCGCCCAATTGGAATCAATGGTATGGTTTCCGTTCCTGAACGAAATTAAGAGTATCACTAGAGTAGTGTGCTGCGTGTTGCTGCGGAGTTTGGAGCCCTTAATAATTACTATCAATTTATGGCGACTTTTCGTTGTCGGCATCGGCTCCCGATCATCTCCCAAAGTTCTTTCTCAGCGCAGCCTCTAGATATTCCGCTAACTTTTGCGGGTCGCATGAATTTTCTTGCCTTGTCTCCGGAATCTACTCGATACGCCTTGAATCCCTTTTCAAGCGGCGCGCTTTGGTGATTATTATATCTTGATCCTCCAACTATTATTCAAGATGAGGCGGAAAATCGATGGTCATGAAGAGATACTGCACGAACTTGACACGTAGTGGAAAAAAAGTCCTGACACGGGTTGATATCTTTTTTTGATTCCTGTCATTATACTTGTCTACTTGTCCAAATATTGGTGTTTCTTCATCTCGCCAATTATCCGATATAGTTCTATGCGCCAAACTATTACTATATTGCTTGACACGTCAGAATGGCTGGAGTACTAGAGGCTATCAACGCCTCCAGCCAGGAGTTTTCCTCAGCGGCGTTTCCATCTTTATGCCACCTATCATCTGTAACATCCTGAGTTCATGAAATTGGAGTCACTCGAGCGAGTTTCCGGGTTCTCGAGCAGAGTATATTATTATGATTAACTTGTTGGAACGAGAAATCCTCCAAAACGAATTTCAGGGGAGCTACATGAATGCTGTGCTTGAAGTTATTCACCCTTATAATATGCAGTTTGTCATTTGTTTACGCCTCGCAAATTTAAATGAACAAAAAAAGCCTCGCATTGTTATCTGAAATGTTCACAAAACCCCAAAAACCCGAATTGCATCTCCCTACCATCTACTTCAAAACTTCATCTTCCTTCACATCCAGTAGCAACATATGCCCCGGCGCATGAGCCATCACAACGCCTTGCAAATTCGCTCTCATTACAACCTCTTGGGGAGTTACCCCACAGCCCCAAAAAACTGGAACAATATCCCCTCCCATCATGGAGCCAAATGGCATCTCATTAGTTGTCAATGGCGCGTCTCCCCACTCCGGGGAGTCGATATCTTTAATGCCCAGATGGCGAACAGCATCCCATCCCCAAGCAATCGGTTCTCCATGCGTCGCAACGTACGGCCGTGTTATAGTCCGTACATCGTCGATTTGATCCAAATCATAGGGTCTCATGGAGACCACGAATGTACCTTGTGTGAAAACGCCCGCAGGGCAGAGGGGGATGTTCGTCCTGTACATTGGGCAGTTCCTTTGCATGACGGTGTGAAGAGGGGGGAGCCCCGCGAGTGCAAGAGCGCTCTCGAAACTGAACGAACATCCAATCAAAAATCCCACATGGTCCTCTGTCCACTCGTCGAGTATATCTTGGCATTGAAACTTGACCAGCTTGCCGTCCCTATACACCATGTAACGAGGGGCGTCGGTGCGAAGGTCGATTTCAGCTGCAATGTCACCGTCTTGGATATTGGCCATCCATGACTTTAGATCTGAATATTTGCCGACTGATTTAGATTCTGCCAGGAGAGGACAGGGAACAGGATTTCGTTGGCAGAGAAGGCGGAAGTCTTCAGCGTATCGCGAGGGTAGGCAGATGAGGTTTGATTGGAGATACGTCGGTGCCAGCCCGGCGGTAAAAGTTACCACATTCTTGCGTGCATTGAGTCTAACTGTGTGCGTTGAAGATTTGCTAACCATGATAGATTGATTGTGGTCTTGTTGCTTTGGGCAGGGTTGGATTCAGCTAAAAGTTAGATGGTCCGTATTATTCCCTCACTGAGGGCATGCTCCCGACGGCAGCCCTTTTATCATCACATCAGTACATTATAGACAGCGTTATACAACTCTGGAAGCGAGGCACACAATCCCGAGTCTCGGCCCGTTCTCTGGGGGAGACACGTTCCGTCTTTGCCCTCAGCCCCTGCAGAGGTGCGGGTTCTGCTGCCGAGTAAGACGCTAACAAAGCTTATTTACAGCAACAATTCCCAGGAGAAAAAGCCTATCTTATCAGATCGGCATCCTGGCCCGATCTCGCCTGGATGAACCCCCCTCGGTGCCCGGATACGGCCAGGATGTCATTATCTTACCTGCTAGAGCGGGAGATGGAAACCGCTTCCCTCGGGTGGACATAGATGGGGACTTCCAGCCGATGGTATTGGCTATTTTTTCGAGGGGAGTGCGGGAGTTTCTCCGGGGGTCCAGAGCGCGGACAAAGGAAAGTTTGTGGATTTATAATTGCGGGACACCGTTATCAGCAAACCACTTTCTTAATAAATAATCCATAATCCCGCATTTTCTGCTCATCTCCAGTACTTCCAATTTTCTTTAAAGTCTTCATAAACCACAGTACGACCCCCATAATCCCCTCCTGGGACAACTCTTGAATGGAGATTGACTCTGGCTCACCCACCACCAGACCGACCATGGCTATCCAACATCCCCCAACACAATCGCCGCCCAAGGTCAGAATTTCGATAGACCGAGGCGGGACGTTCACTGACGTCCACGCTTCAATACCCGGGCGCCGCGATATTATCCTCAAACTCCTCTCTATCGACCCATCAAATTACAAAGATGCGCCAACAGAGGGCATCAGACGCGTTCTGGAGATCGCCACCGGTAAAAAGCTACCGCGAGGGCAGCAACTAGATCTTGCACCCATCGAATCGCTTCGGATGGGTACGACAGTTGCAACTAATGCATTGCTGGAAAGAAAAGGAGCGCGATCCGCACTGCTCATTTCGAAAGGTTTCAAAGACCTTCTCGTCATCGGAAACCAGTCTCGGCCGAATATTTTTGATCTTTCGGTCGCGAAGCCGAGCGTGCTTTATGAGAAAGTTGTTGAGGTTAACGAGAGAGTAACACTGAAAGGATATGCTGAAGATCCCGATCCTCAACCAATTGAGGAAACGGAAGACGTCGTCAGAGGAATTACAGGAGAATATATCCATGTTCTCGTCAAGCCGGACATGAAAAAGGTCAGAGATGACCTCCAGATTTTATGGGACGAAGGATACCGGTCAATAGCCGTCGTACTGCTTCACTCATATACCTATCCGGCACATGAGAAATTAATTGGGCAGGCTGCTATTGAGATGGGATTTTCTGTTGCGATATCTTCGGAACTGCAACCCATGATAAAGGCGGTGCCCCGCGGCATGAGTGCCACTGCAGACGCATATTTAACCCCGGTGATTAAAGAGTATATTGACTCGATTTCTTCGAATTTTATTGGCGGGCTTGCTTCTGGGAGCACGCGGTGTGAGTTTATGCAGTCGGACGGTGGATTGGTGGACTTTCGGAACTTTAGCGGTCTGAAAGCCATTTTATCAGGACCAGCAGGTGGCGTCGTCGGATATGCGCAAACCTCGTGGGACGATGACGAGCAAATTCCTGTTATAGGATTTGATATGGGTGGCACAAGCACAGACGGTATGTATTGGGCCTCCTTGTGCAGTTCTTCCACACCCAGCCTCTTCCTAATATCGTTGCATTATAGTATCCCGGTACTCAGGGGTTTACGACCATGTCTTCGAAACCACCATTGCCGGCGTATCCATCCAATCCCCCCAGCTAGACATCAACACCGTCGCCGCAGGAGGCGGCTCGATCCTCTTCTGGCGGAACGGTCTTTTTGCCGTGGGGCCAGAGTCCGCCTCCGCACATCCAGGCCCAGCCTGCTATCGAAAAGGCGGCCCCCTGACTGTAACTGATGCCAATCTGTTCTTAGGGCGACTGCTGCCAGGTTATTTTCCAAAGATTTTCGGACCAAACGAGGATGAGCCCCTTGATGTGGAAATCACCCGCCAAAAGTTCACAGAACTGACCAAAAAAATTAACAATGAACAACGCTCGAAGGGTTGGAACGAGTTTACGCCGGAGGAAGTGGCTCTTGGATTCCTGTCGGTTGCTAACGAATCTATGTCGCGGCCAATTCGCGCATTGACGGAGGCTCGTGGGTATGACACGTCTGTGCATCATCTATCGTGTTTTGGCGGTGCTGGTGGCCAGCACGCTTGCTCTGTGGCATCTGTTCTGGGAATCTCCCGCGTCATCATTCACAAATACTCCTCAATCCTGTCAGCTTATGGCATGGCCCTCGCAGATGTAGTGCACGACGCGACGCAGCCAGTCTCAGACGTCTTTAGCACGTCAACTGAACAAGACTTTCGATCCAAGCTGGAGGCGCTGGCAGAAACTTCCACGGTTGAGTTGGAAAGTCATGGATTTTCACGCGAGAATATCAGGCATGAAATGTATTTGAATATGCGCCATGAAGGAACTAGTACGGCACTTATGATACTTAAAGGTGATGACTGGGATTTCGGTGCTGAGTTCAACAAACGACATCAAATCGAGTTTGGCTTCCTTTCACCTGATAAGCGGATCCTTGTTGATGATATTCGGGTGCGAAGCATTGCGTCCTCATCGCGGCAGAAAGAGATCAGCCCGTATGCGCAGGTGAGTATCCAGCAAAGAATCCCACCCGAGGTAATCCTCCTTGCTAATTTTCTCGCATTCAGATAAAGAAAATAGCATTCAAAGAGGTTTCTACCACGAGCGTCAACGAGCGGACGATGGTCTATTTCGGCGCAGAGCACGGATGGGTTGCAACTCCCGTGCTTAAGCTCGAAGAACTCACGGAGGGTTCGCGCATCCAAGGCCCAGCCATGATCATCGACCAAACCCAGACGATAGTCTTAGTCCCGGGAGCCGTTGCGAATATTCTTGAAAGCTGCGTGGTGATCGACCTCAAGAAGACAGTGCCCACGCTCGATGCGTCAGTCACTGGGTCAACAACTAATCCCACCAGCATCAGTCCCATCCAATTGTCAATATTTGGTAACCGGTTCATGTCCATTGCTGAGCAGATGGGTCGAACTCTACAAAAGACCTCTGTCTCGACCAACATCAAAGAACGCCTTGACTTTTCTTGTGCACTGTTTTCGCCTGATGGGGGACTCGTGGCTAATGCACCTCACGTGCCTGTACACTTGGGCTCGATGCAATTTGCAGTCCGATACCAGCATAAATATTGGGCGGGCAAACTCGAGGATGGTGACGTTCTGATCTCCAACCATCCCAGCTGCGGTGGGACTCATTTGCCCGATATTACGGTCATTACGCCAGTTTTTGATAAAGGCGAGATCGTGTTTTATGTTGCATCCCGAGGCCATCATGCGGATATCGGAGGGTGTCTCCCTGGTTCTATGCCCCCAACAAGTACGGAATTATGGCAAGAAGGGGCCGCCATCGAGGCTGAAAAATTAGTTGCCGGAGGAGTCCTCAATGAGGAAAGAATGATTGAGTTGCTATTGAAAGAGCCAGCGCAGTACCCTGGTTGTTCCGGCACCCGATGTCTGCAGGATAACATGTCTGATCTCCGCGCTCAGGTCGCTGCCAACCAAAAGGGCATTTCGCTTATCAATGGCTTAATCAAAGAATATGGGCTAGAGCGCGTGCATACATATATGTACGCAATCCAAAGCACGGCCGAAATCGCCGTGCGAGAACTTCTAAGAACCACTTCCAAGACGCTAGGCTCTACTCTGGAAGCCGTCGACTGTATGGATGATGGTACACCCATTACCCTGAAAATAACGATCGATGGCGAAAAGGGAGAGGCTGTATTTGATTTTTCGGGAACTGGTTGTGAAGTTTTCGGCAACACCAACGCTCCAACAGCCATCACGCATTCGGCAATTATATACTGCCTGCGGTCGCTAGTGAAATCCGATATCCCTCTAAACCAAGGATGTCTGAATCCCATCGACATCCGAATTCCTCCACGAACACTACTGTCACCATCCAAGAGCGCTGGAGTCGTGGGAGGAAACGTGCTTACATCCCAACGAATCACAGATGTTGTCTTGAAGGCGTTCAACGCCTGTGCCGCATCGCAAGGCTGTTGCAATAACCTCACTTTTGGCAAAGGCGGCAAGACAGCGAACGGGGAACATGTCAATGGATTTGGTTACTATGAAACAATTGCCGGCGGTAGCGGAGCGGGCCCAACCTGGGTTGGACAGAGCGGCGTTCACACCCACATGACTAACACACGCATCACGGATCCTGAGATCTTCGAGAAGCGATACCCATGTATCCTTCGGGAATTCTCCCTCCGAAAAGGATCGGGGGGCCATGGAGCGCATCCTGGTGGCGACGGCGTGGTACGCAATATTGAGTTCCTGATTCCCGTCCAGTGTTCGATATTGTCTGAGCGCAGGAGTCATCAGCCTTACGGTCTTCAAGGGGGAGGCCCCGGTGCACCAGGGAAGAATTTGTGGGTTAGGCGAGATGAAGAAACAGGAGATGAAAGGGTGGTCAGCCTCGGCGCAAAGGCAACCGTGGCGATGCGTGAAGGTGACAGGATCGTCGTGCACACTCCTGGCGGCGGAGCTTGGGGCAGTGTGGCCGAGGAAAAAATGGTGAATGGAGCTGTATATGACCAATTTTTGGCCAAGGGATCAGTTGATAGATATAGGGCGATTCAAGAAACCAATTGAGCGGATGCATAGATCTTAATGGACCATCCTTGATATTATTTGTCCCCAGTACCGCATCTACGATGCATAAATTATGGAACAGCTTGGTATTACTTACATAACTCATTCCCCTATCTCCTTCTCCTCTTAATTAGTACACACTCAACAATTGTACCCTACGGAGGGAAACTCGAGTTCATAGTAGCTGTTCAAGACATCCCTGCATTTTCCAAAAATGGTTATTATACACACCGAAAATGATATAAAAACGAAGACCCCAAAATGTGTCGTTGAAGTATTTAAACCAAAAAGCGAAATCAAAATAAAGATGTCATGAGTCGCCAAATAACTAGTTAAACACATATGGCAAATAAATATATATGAATGTGAAAGGAGAAAATAGAAACTTATCTTGAGCAAAAATAAACTAGCGAGGGATATCAGAGTGAACGGTGGAGTGCGACGAAAAAGCCAAAAAGGAAAATTAGAAGGGCAAGACAGCAAAGGTTGGATGAGCCAGATAAGCCACCAAGCACAAGCCAAAGGAAAAAAGAAAAGAAAAGATCTTCAAGAACCCAAGACCAGAGAAAAGGACAGGCTGCACCAATAGTAACAAAGCGAAGGATGTTGAAGCGAGTGAAGGGAGCACGCTCCCGAATCAACGACCATAGATAGAATGACCAGGTACAAAAATTTGGGGAGAACGAACGATTTTCGAAATCGAGTAAGAAAAGTATATGAATAATATATATACCCTAAGACATTCCCTGTCTCTATCTGGCATAGAAGATAAGTTGAGGGATATAACATAATAGAAAATAATGGAGTCTGGGAAGGCAAAGGGAGGAAAGAGGATCGTAGAAGGGGAGAAAAGCAGCAAACAGAACACAGAACAAGACCAAAGTTTGAGCTAGGAGTATGAGGTGGCGTAGTAGCGGAGAAAAACCACGCGAGAAAAGAAGAAAATAAAATAAATAAAATAAATCCAAGTCAAGAATAATAAAGGGTAGAATATAGGAATAATAAACTAGAGTATAGGTTAATAGAATATTATTCGACTAAGAGAGGGAGGGAATGGCTGAAGAGGGTTGTGAAGCAGAAAAATTAAAAATAAAAGGAAACAGAGAAAAAAGGAGCAAAAACATGGGATTGAAAATAAAGTCAAGCCAAATAAAACAAAAAACAAAAAACAAATAAAAAGAAAAGTTGTTTGACACCAGGGAAAGGGGGAGAAAAAAAGGAGGCGGGTATATATATCAAAGAGTGGAGGCCATCAAGGTCCGTGTGACCACTCTTTCTTTAGACACTCCGTGTCTTCTTAAATCAACAAGCAAAAGAAGCACCCAGGTATGTACACCCATTATAGACCCACGTGAAAAAGTGACATTTGCATCGCATGTGCTATTTAAACACGTCAAATCATATTATCTTTCATCGGTTGTGCAGGTGCAACAGCAACAGTATCAGTAGGAGACAAGGCAGCCGACGCCGGGGGCTTAACGGGAGTGGACGAACGTTCCTCTTCATCCAACCGCTTTCGCCAACTTGCCAGGTTATCACTCAAGCCACTCTCGCCATATGTTTCCTTGGTGGGTGTACGGTCGAAGTCGAACTGGGTGCTTAGACGGTAGTTTCGGTTCGTGCTTTCCCAGTGGCTTCGGAGAGCGTCCAGTTCGCTAGCAAGAGAATCCAGCGCGAAAGAACCGCGGTGATCGAGGAAAGAGTCATCTTGAGAAACATTGCTGTCAGCCCTGGGTCGACCACCGATCGTATTGCTGGACGCGTTGCTGACTGTACGGCTCAGGCCGTTGGAATGAGAAAGTACTTGTTGGGATTGTCGTCGGTAATTCGTCACTGATGATTCAACTTGGTCAAGAAGCATTGTGACCTTTTGTTCGGCATCCATAGCCCGGCTTTCAAGTAGGGCATTTTCGTTCTTCAGTTGCTCCAGGTCCCCACGGCTCTTTTCCGTGATGTTCAATAATTCACGTTTTATATTGTCTTGCTCCGTTTGGCTCTGCTCTCTTTCAGCTTGTGCAGCTGTGAGGTCTTTTCGAAGTTTTGCAAGCTGGGTTTCTAGGTCAGCAATTGAAGAGGAAGTCTTTTCCTGAAGGTCAGACAGAGTTTGTTGCAGATTCGACCGCTCGGCCTCCCACTGAGCCGACACTTCTTGAGATGGGGAGGATCTGGAACTGGCTTTCTGGAGTGCAGTTTCCAAATCAGCCTGTAACTTGGAATTTTGTGTTTTATATTTCGAAAGCTCGTCCTTCATTCGCTTCAGCATTTTCTCTGTTCCCTTCACATAGTGAACAGCTGATTGGTAGTCGTTCTCGAGTTGCTCAAGCTTCTCATTGTACGCACGATCGGCTTCTTGTTCCCTCGATTCGAAGGATAACTTGGTTTCTTCATGTGCTTTTATGCTTGATTGAAGTTGTTGCTCTAGCTCGCGGAGGCGGTTGTGCTCGGGAGTTCCGAAACGAGAGCCTGGTGAATCCAACAATGGGGATCGCCTGCTGTCCGTAGTTATGCCACGCTCGCCAAGCAGCTCCTTCAACGCGCCATGTTGTATGGCCAAAGCACTCGCGTCGCGTTGATGGCTTTCGAGTTGCGACTTGACTTCGCGGTTCTCATTGCTCAGCGCCTGGCTCTCTTTCAAAGCAGCCTGGAGTTGTCTGCGGAGTTGCAGACCCTCCCGGCTAGCTTGTTCCTGATACTGTTCCAATCCAGCAATACGTTCCTCGGCTCGTCGAAGTTTCTCAGAAGCTTCATTCGCTGCTTGGTGATTAGTTTTGACCATCTGATTCGCCCGGTCAACTTGCTCCTTCAGTGCAGCAACTCTTTGCTCAGAAAGTGACTTAGCTGCAGATTCGGCATCGCGCGAAGAAGCACGATCCAAACCGGCCAAGAACGCTGCTCTGTGGCTTTCTGCCTCCCTAGCATGTGTTTCTGCCAATTCTTCGGCATCTCGCAACCGGCGCGTTGTATTCTCGAGCTCAGTCGTCCTCTCCTCATGTTCTGCTCTAAGTTGCAGGAGCTTCCTCTCCAAACCTTCACGGTGATCACGTTCTTCCTCCAGCTGTCTTTCCAAAAGTTCAGCTTTAGCGGAGGAAGCATTGACCGCTTCACGAAGAGATCCGACATCAGTGCCATGGTTTTCCAGACGGTCATTGAGATCCTCAACTTTTTGAGTAAGTTCGCTTTTATCAATCTGAGCTAGCTTAAGCGCGCTCTCGGCCTCGGATCGGAGTGCTGCCTCTTCTCTGAATATAGACTGTAAATGATGGAGCTCAGTTCGAAGACTCTCCAATTCCAGGTTGTTAGTTTGTGATTCCATTTCTGACAATCTTTTACTCGTAACCTCATGAAGCTCTTCGGCCAGCTCTCTTGCCCTCCTCTCTTCTTGAAGTTCAGACATTAACGCTTCAGCCTTGGCCTTCATTTCCGCCTGAGATCCAAGGGCATGAGCTAGTCGTCGACTTATTTCAGCGGCCCGATCGGGGTTTGTTTCATCCATGTCGCGACCATTACGATCTGATAGCGGAGTCCCTCTTTGGCTCCCTCCTTGGGCCGCGAGTTTAGCTTGGGCGAAAGCAGCCTCGTTAATGGCTGCATCCCGCTGATGCTCCACCTCTGCCACCCGTTTGGATGCAATCGCGGCCTGGCGATCAACAGCGGCTTGCATCTTCGCCAACTCCGCTCGCATGGAAAGGAAGGCTTCAATCAAAGGACGATCTTCCTCCTTGAAAGTATCTATCGATCGCTGGTCAAGAGGCGAGGGATTTGTTGGGTTGAGAGTATAACCTGCTTTGCGGGCCATTGCTAATTCTGAAGCATACCAAGCATTCTTGGCCTTTACCGCTTCGAGGTCTTTAATAAGCGCTTCTTGATGCGGCGTCAGCCGCGGAGAGCGAGGCTCGTCGGTAAGGTTTCTAGAATTTCTATAAGCTCTTGGCTCAGTCCCATCGAGACTGCCGGGGCCCTTGCCCAGGATGGAGTCATCCACACTATCAATAGAGTTATGATGTCGTTGTCGTAAGGAGCGTTGTCTCGCGGGTGTCACAAGCGGGGCGGCTTCTCCAGCTTCCATAGCTCTAGCTGAAAGCCGCGAGGATTGCTGGCGGCCAACAGAAACAGGGCTCTGCTCGCGTCCTGGCCGAGCATTTGTCATCATATCACGTATTGCAGGTGACTGCCTGTCCCGCTCATTCCCGACAGCTCTTAGATTGTCAACAGGCGTCATTCCTCTTTCCCCTCCTTTTGGTGGTTTGCTCCGTCCACCAGTATTAGGGTGTCTAGGTGTTGGGGTTGGTGCTTGTCCGGGGGGTGGTGGTCCTGCTGGGGCTTGGGCGATTGATGCTCGGGGTAAACGAGACCCTGGGCCACCAGGGGCAGGGCTTGACGCATCAGGCCTACCAGAAGTGGCGCTTTCGCGACCCGATGGTGGTCCACGACGGCCATGCAAGTCTGGAGTTGAATTATGCGCTTCGCGTGATGTACGGCCGGAAGCAGTAGGTCGATCTGCCTGGCCTAGTTTACGGGTGGCGCTGCCGGTGGGAGAAGTGGGACTAGGTTCGGTAGGATATCGAATTTTGGCAGTGTCCAAAATATACACGAGGCTGAGCTCTTCAAGATCACGGCTCGGTGTGCTCGGTTCACCCCCAAGCACTATTATCTGTTTCCCGAACACGGTCATGCTATGACCAGAACGGGGAGAAGGCGATGGTCCCATGTTTTGGAAAGAAAACCATCGTCTAGTTGTGATGCGGAATGCGGCTAAATCTGCCAAATCTGCCCCTTCTTCAGTGCGTCCGGAAAAGATATACATAACATCATTAATTAGGGCCGCAGCATGCCCTTCTCTCGCGGCTGGTACGAATCCAACGTAGTCTAGTTGTGTCCATAGGTTCGTTCTGGGGTCGTAGCACCAGACGTCATTAAACCATTCGATCCCATTTGTTCCACCAAATCTAACTAGAATTAGTACTAACGAGTAAAATTATACTATCAGTGAAGGAACTCACAGGTAAAGTTTATCATTGAAACTGACGATGGAGTGGTTCGTTCGAGCTGGTGGGATTTTGCCGGGAGGTGGCCCACCATCATGGCTATTGCGGACTAAAAATTCCCATTTATTCGACGGATTTTGGAGCGCGTTGAGGTCGAAGGCGACTAGATCATTGAAGAAAAAGCCTTCCACCTGGCCACCGAAAACATAGATCTTTGAGCCTAATATATTCAACGTATGGCCATATCTGCCTGCAGGTCGGGGTCCGGGAGGGACAGCACGAGACCATTGTCGAGATGCTGGAGTGATCATGAGCGATCTAGAAAACCAAAACAATTAAGGAATCAATATAAAGGGGCAGAGAAACTCACAAGTATTTAATAAATATAATGTATCGTCCAAAGACTGATTGTCATCAGTTTTTGTATCTCCCCCAAATACGATAAATGCGTTTCCAACTAATAAACTTGCATGCCCAACTCTAGGACCAGGCCCTTCAGTCACAGGGTTGATAGGGAAGCAGGACAAGTTTCCTCCATTATTTTCCACCATCCATAAATCCCCTTTCGCAGTTGCACTTCCCACCAACCCACCCATCATATAAATATCCCCCTCTTTTGAAGCTACGCCATTGACTGCGGCGCCATATCGTGGGAAAGGACGGGAATTTTGAGGAAAGTTTATTCGCCGCTGCGACCATGGAAACAGGGCGGGATTTGGAACAGGCGAAGGTGTGTTGTTTCCGTTTGGAATCTGTGTTCGTGGGCCCTGGGCAGCACACAGTTAGCTATCGTATGGACCAGCCTCCCTTGCAGTAAGAGTAAGGGCGCTAGACATGAGACACAGAAAACTACTTGTGGAAAGGCGATAATTTCTCTAGAATAGGCGGGGGAGAACATACCTGGGGCTCTGAATCTGCTCTATCTCTGCGTGTCCTAGACTGATCTGGACTAACGGTGCCGCTCATGGAGTTCAAGGAGTTGCTCGCACTCCCGAAACCTGGAGACTGCACCGGTCCACCGTCTCGAACACCATCCCGAACACCATTGGGTGGTGCTGTTGTGGAACCTTGGGGCGTTCCTTCGGAGGTATGAATATTTCTGGTGGCTGGGGGCAAGCTATTGTTTGCGGCCTGGCTTTTCTTCGACTTGAATAGGAATGCCATAATGGGGTAGGAAAAGACAGCGTCTCAGCGTAAAGGTATCTAGAAAAAGAGAGAAAGTCCGAGATGGAAAGAAAATGATGACAAGGGAGGCGGCAGGTCGGAATTAAAATGACAATGGCAACCAGTAGTCGTCGTCAGAAACGTGGTGCGCCGGGCAAAAGACAACGAGACGGTTTCGTTAGGGACGAATCGTGCGAATGAAAATGGGTGCCGCTGTGGGAACGAGAGCGAAAGGCGCTGCTACAGTACATGCCTCTCTTGTCAGCATATTGTCGAAGAGTCCATCGTCATCAGAGTGTTCGCAGAAGATCCGCTCCCAGATAAAAAGATAAAAGATAAAAGGGGGGTGTCTGAGCATACAGTACCGACGAAATGGGGCGTGCTGGTTCCTGGCTTTGCGGCTCCAACTTTTTTTTGGAGGGTCCAACCAAGGTTCACCGACCACCTGCGTTCCTGAGCCACTAAAACCGGTCGTCAGGAGAGGTCGACGAAATCACAAGCGAATGCCAACAGCAAGACCATTGGATACTACCAAGCGGTCAAGTCGACAGGAGTAGCGACTGTCGAAGGGCAAAGGGAGTGCGATGCGAAATGATGCTAGATCGTCTTGGGGCGGG
>QGQJ01000466.1:0-33543 GCA_003206725.1 Blastomyces emzantsi | reverse complement strand
GGACCCGGGTTAACTGTTAGCTCTGTGTTCCTTTGGCTTTTCTTTTTATTCCCGTTTGCTAACGCGAAAACCCAAACAATATAAGTCGTCTCTTGGGGGGGTCTCTTCTGGTTCCTGTGAGGATAACGCTAACTCCCACCACCTAATCCAAGCAGGCCACTGCCCCATGTTCCTCTCATGACGACACACAGAGACGCTGGGTAACTCTGTGAACGCAGGATAAGTCCGCACGGTGTTACATTTATTATTATTCCATGCTCGTCGTCACTGTCGCCTGACTTCGGATTAGCCCAGGGACAACTGACAGGTGGCGGCGGTTGTGGCCATCATAGCTCAGCAGCAATGAATATTTGGGGGATCGCCGTCCACTCTTTACGCTGTAAGGCCTGGGTGAAATTCTCCTGAACTAGCTGCAGAAACTATTGATTGCTAGTTGTGCGGGGATTTTCAACTGCATCAGCCTACATGCGTTCCAGGAGCTATTATTTCCGTACCCCAGTCTCTGCGGGGCTGCATTACCTCATAATTAATAAAATGATCACTCGAATTGCTGAGTCGGACGGCGCGCCACTGCTAGGGCCACATGTTGGCCTCTCTGGCATACCTGACTTTAGCAGACGATGTTATGTCTGATTGCGTACAGCATCCAAACTCAAGGAGTAACATGGTGATCGTTATAAACAGTTTCTTTGTCGTGTTCATTGGACGTTGATATACTCTGCAAATGCACTTGATAGACCGCCCTATGAACATGCGCGGAGTCAGATGTAATCCAGCTAAGCCTTATTCTCTCTCCCCCCTTTCTCAGCCCGATCAATATTTGCGCATCTGCATGCTTCTCTCGCCTCCGTAATTATTGGATGTCTCTCGTCTTTGAATTGTGAGCAAGGACACGCCGTTGAGCCCCTTCGATGTACTCGGTGGTACTACTATGTACCATATCTCCTCTCATATCTCCATCAAAATCCATCGTCCCGGGTTCTGGACCCTAATTAGCTCAGGGCAAGTTAAAAGCCTAGGAAGGATTATCCACAGTAGTAGCTTCCGGAATTCCAGGGCCGATTTAGTTAAATGTTGTTTATTATCCTGGGTCAATTTGTGCCTAGGAGTCGTTTATTTACACCAAGCAGAAGCAGGGAACTTTTATTCAGCCTGTGCATCCCATTTCTCCTCCCTTTGCTACACAAAATATCTCTCCCTGTCTCTTCCACTTTCATAGCTCTCTCACCATTTCTCGAGTATCATTCTCTTTTTCGTTCCAGGAAGTCGGGGGATTTGCCTTTTCCTTTTCATCTAGCAATCAACTGGCCTTGAGAAATGGAAATGTGGCAGTAATAATTGAACCTATCCTACACCGAACGACCAGCTTGCCCGTTTATGCTTCTCACGGTAAGTATCTAACTACTACTACCCCCTTCCCACCTGTACATCGGAGTTACTTATTACCTAGGTATCTTGGTCAAGAAGGAGGAAATATACGCCATTGACTAGAAAACAGCATAGAACATTATTTGACGGCCGCTTAATCACGCATTCAAACGACTAGCTATCAGACCCAGATCCCGCATCAATTGAACTGAATGACACGTACTTGCCTCCGTCTAATAATCCGAATATCAGCTCATTTCTGTTTGTGGCGGCCTGTCTCGCTTTCTTCTTTTTTCCCTTCATCCCCCTTCGTCTAACCCGGCACTCGCTGCCAGCTGTCCATTCGTTGAGCTAAAAAAACAGAACTTGTCAAACGGCACACAATTTTGAAAAGTAAAGAGCCTTATGTGGGATTCATTTATTATAACAACATTTCTGTTTAGTGTTTATAGATCCACTCGCTTTGTTCTGTTGAATCTCCAGACTTCTTTTTCTCAATGACTTCTCAGAATTCCTGGTTACATTTGTTTTGACTGTTGGGCCTCTTTCTTTCTTACTCTCTTTGCCTTATTTGCAGTGTTTATTGTGCAAACGGAGACGAGCGGTTATAATTATTTTAATACCCTTTTACATTCGTTATCCCTTTATAGGGATCCTCTTTCGCTTCCTGTATTTTACCTTGGTTTATTTTATATTCTGCTGTTGCTACCGCTGGCTCGTTCTGTTTTGAGCTGCCCAACCGGGCTTCCCTTTATATTTTTAACAGCTCACTTTTTCCTTCTTGCCGCTATCAGAGAAGGGGTTGTAAGAACAAGAGAGTTCCCTTTGAAACCGTTATCATATGGCTAGGCAGACGAACCTCTGGTAACCTTATATCGCGGCTGTTTGATTCCTTCAAGTTCCCCCCCCCAGCCCTTATTGCCCATTGCGCTGGCAAGGGTATGTCCCCTCGTTTTTTCCCATCTACCTTGTTTTCGTTTGGTTCTGCCGTGGGCTTATTTTGTTTTTCTTTTCTTTTCTTTTCTTTCCTTTTCTCTCTTTTGCTTCTGGGAAGAACCGACTACT
The DNA here is from genome assembly GCA_003206725.1 of Blastomyces emzantsi. Classification (NCBI taxonomy): domain Eukaryota; kingdom Fungi; phylum Ascomycota; class Eurotiomycetes; order Onygenales; family Ajellomycetaceae; genus Blastomyces; species Blastomyces emzantsi. The sequence continues at coordinate 31,110 of QGQJ01000466.1, read as the reverse complement.
CGTTTCAATTGACACTCTAGAGAGGGTCTGGCGTTCGGGGAGTGCACTTGCTGCGTTACTTGTTACTTGTTTTTAATGAGACGAAGAAACAACCCGAACATCCCACGCGCGAGAAGCAATATAACCCCCTTGTTCCTTTTTCTTTCAGCGTTTTCTCATTTTTATATAGGAAGTTGTTTTGCGGATTCTGCCGGAGGAACTGCGGGTTGGCTGTCACACACTCAGGCCGCCTGCCTACGTAGGTCTTCCCTTCTTATACAACCGCTTTTGCTGCTTCTGCTGTGTTTTATATTGCCGTACTGTTACTTCCGGGCTTCTTTCCTGCACCTGCTCCTTCCCGCTGGTTGGGTTTGATACAAAGCTCTGTCTTTCTCTTTCCCCACAATTTGCAGAGAAACAAAAGTCTTCGTCTTTCTTGACTCCTGTTTCGTGTTGATTTCTGATCGACCTCAAGATACATCTTCAGCTGCTCTTCATTGCATCTTGGAAGCCTCGTCTATGTTGCGTCTTGCTTATGACCTCTTGAAACTTTGTAATCTACTTGGTTAAAGGTCCGTTACCATCTCTGTGTTCAGCATTACTCAACACAGCGCACATTTTACTCCCAACGAACGGCCCTCCATTAGATTTGCGTGCACTGTCACGACAGCACCTCTATCACGATGGACCTTCAAGTGGAACATGGGCTTGAATTGCGGGCCGTGTGGCTTTTGCATTCTTTCCTCCCCATAATCGTGGCGATATACTACTTTGTTGCTTCTTTTGTGGAAAGCATCCCGTCCTCCAACAAGAGGAAACCGGCTGCCCAACAGCCAAAACACTTAAGACTTGCGCTTGGCTGTATTATGCTACTTGTGTTGGCGACTTATGTAAGTGGTGAAGCGGAGTATCCTGTTAACTATACCCCTGGAAGTTATAGATGGGTTTGTTTCCCTTTTAAGAACGGAACTATTAATCTGATAAGATTTTTTCATACGTGTAGGTTGGCGATTCAATGGTATTGATATCTGCCTCGGTTTCAAAAACTGTCGTCTCCCCGCCGCAGGACTCCATCGTGAGTATACCTTGTACCTTGAGATCCCAGATGTATGAAAGGAATACAGCTAACAGCCGTACCAACTGGTAGATCTTTGCCTTGGCTTCCTCTCTTTTTTGGCTCAGCACTATTTTGGCTTATATTGATTCTAAGACCCCCCCAGGCTACCCTCTTTACGGGTCTTGGCTCCTCTATTTTGTATTTGAACTTGTGCTGCTTTTGCTCTACCTTCGACTTGACCTCCCTCGAACGAAGCTGTCCATCGCTACAACGATATCTCAGGCAATCCGACTGTCTATCCTGGTCTCCCTCCCTTGCACCATTTTCTGTTCTCGCCTGCATCCTGCCAAAAGAGTTAATGATGATGAAGAAAACACCCCACTGCTAAGTGACTCTGCGAATCAGATTCAGGGGGATGGGACCGAACACGCTTACGGATCATGTAATTCGCGGAATGCTTCAACTGAGACAGCTGGCCCCCAAAAGTCTAAATTAGACCCAAAACGGAATGATGAGGGTAAAGTGGATTTGGAACGGAAAGAAGTGAATTTATGGGCCTTTATTACGAACTTGCGGGTATGCCGACACTCTTCTATGTTGTGGAATCTGAACTAGTCGTCAATGTTCCTACAATTATGTCTGATTTGGCTAACCATGGTTTAGGCTATTCTACCATTCTACTGGCCTTCGGGAAAACCAATACTTCAACTGCGATATTTGGGTGTTGGCGTCTGTTTGGTATTCCAACGAATCATGAATATCGTCCTCCCTCTTCAAATAGGGCTGATTACCAACATCCTCAGCAAAAATGACGGTACGCAAGAGACCTTGATGTAGCCCGGTTCTAGCCCAGTTTACCCTGCATTTTAGATTGCTAACGTTCTCGTAGGGATTTTCCCTTGGAAAGAGATATCCTTTTTCATTGCCCTTCGACTCCTTGATTCTAGCTGCGGTCTGTCTGCGATTAGGAAATTCTTGTGGATACCGCTAGAGGAGTATTCATACGAGAATCTGAGTTCAGCAGCATACAACCAAATCATGACCCTGTCGAGCGACTACCATGACAGTAAAAGCTCCATCCATCTCTATCAATTAGTGGCCCGAGGCCAAAGTGTCAATAATATGGTCCACAAACTTTGTTTTACCATCGGTCCTATGGTGATTGACCTTGCATTGGCCGTTAGCGTTTTATATTATCTATTCGACGCTTATATGGCTTTGGACGTTGCGGCTATCTCTGTGTTGTTTATGTGGTCATCTAGCAAAATACTAGACACACAGGCAAAGAAGCGTCGGGAACTCGTTTCTAATATGACGAAAGAGTTTACTCACTTGGGTGAAACCACGACCAACTGGTACACAGTCTCATATTTCAATCGTATTTCCTACGAAAAATCGAGATACTCCTCACGAATTAGCGACCAGCTAGCTTCCCGCCGTCAGTATACGCTCTGGGTACATATGCAAGAGTCCGTCCAATCCCTGCTCTTACTTCTGGGATTGACAATTGCCTGTTTTATGGCGGTCAATCAAGTCATCAAAGGAACCAAGCCTATCGGAAACTTCGTTATGCTACTTAGTTACTGGGCGCAGCTGTCTGGCCCCCTTCAGCTCGTGGCAGCTGGGTTTGGAAGCCTTGCCATGGATATGATAGATATGGAAGAACTTTTAGAGTTACTAAAACAGAAGCCAACTGTTACTAACTGCGCACACGCAAAGCCCATGTGTCTCGACCGTGGTGATATTGAATTCGTTGATGTTACTTTTTCATATGATGGAAAAAGAGAGGTTCTCAAGAATGTGAACTTCAAAGTCAAGGCTGGGAAGACCGCAGCACTGGTCGGCCAGACCGGGAGTGGCAAAACGACAATTTTACAGATGCTCAATCGCTTCTATGACCCGACTTCAGGTAGTGTCAAAATCGGCGGACAGGATATTTCTGAAGTCACACTCGAAAGCCTTCGAGCGAATATTGGCGTTGTCCCCCAGAACCCCGCTCTTTTTGATGATACCATAATGGAAAATATTCGATACGCGCGGCTTGGAGCTACCGATGATGAAATAATTGAAGCCTGCAAGGATGTGGCTCTTCATGATCGGATTTTAACTTTCACCGATGGGTATAAGACGAAGGTGGGTGAACGCGGCCAAAAGCTCTCGGGCGGTGAATTACAACGTGTTGCAATTGCTCGTGCGATCATCAAGAATCCAAAAATTGTACTCTTAGATGAAGCAACCAGCAGCGTGGACAGTGAAACGGAAGCTCGTGTTCAGGAGAGCTTAAAATGCCTTGGGGAAGGCCGAACAACATTTATTGTCGCGTAAGTTCTCCTGTCACCAGTGGGCTGTTGGCGTTTATTATAATTTGACTAACCCATCCTCCTTAAGTCATCGCCTTTCTTCTGTGACTCACGCGGACAAAATTATGGTTGTTAAAGATGGCAAAATCGTCGAGGAAGGAAAGCACACAGAACTCCTGAACAAGAAGGGCCATTACTACCGACTGTGGACTTTCCAAGGCGGATTTGGTATTCCTAGGCAGCACCGGGCTAGATTTCCTATCAACGCTTTGGAGTGTGGAGAAAACTCATTAGTCCGGGACGATTCTGATGCTGCTGCCATCTCACCGGAAGGCACCACAGCAAACAGTGAGAACTGGGGCGATCAGCGCCTAGACATGATCCACGAGCAAGTCCTTGGACCGTTGAGCCAGACCAGCCCCAACTGCGCGAATGGTGTTTCCACAAGGAACCCCACCTCGAAAAAGATTTGGAAGCCAGACGCCCCCGAGTTTGTTCCCCGAGCTTATCAAGCCTCCGTCGCAACAGCTCTACCAGTAACGCCTCCTCAACCGGCTAGCGTCACCCATAGCTTTTCCAGTAATGGCCACAATAACGAGGAAACTTATCAACCAAGTAACATTGGAGGGAAGGCTAAAGGTGACGGTGACCTTCTCAGCGCTTCTAAAGAAAACGTCCCGCCATTAGCTAACGATCCTGAGGTCGGTTCAATGGAGAGCGAAGACAAAAGAGCCAAGTCATCATCCAGAAAAATGAAGATGCCGTTGGGACAGGGAGGTGTTAAACAGGAAACCAGTGAGGCTATATCAAGTTCTGTTGTCGTGCTGCAAAGAGATGTTCAACGACGTCGGGAAATGACAAAAAGCGAACCTACCGATATTGGCAAGAACGCAAGCCAAACCGTCGACGGAAGTAAACCTTTACTTGATGTGGAAGCCGCGGTACCACCCACTCAGCACAAAGGCCAGTCGACGACTACTAACCAGCGTCGTCGTCGCCGTTACCATAACTGGAGCAACAATGAAAACCGCAGACAAGAAGCCAACAAGGCTAATACCCGTGGTACCGGATCTTCTCCCTGATTAAAGGCGAAATGGCACCCGCCACACGGCTCGAAATATATTCGAACTTTGCAAAACATATGCTGACTGTTACATCGGACCAGGTAGGAGCAACTGGTTTCGATAGCGTGAAATTCGAGATGATCAAAAGTGATTGGGAAAAAGATAAAGAGAGAACCTTCTAAAAGCCTCGGTAATGACGACTTGATGTTACATTTGAATTTTATGAAATTACCTGTATATATATACATATTGTTTTCCCAGCGCGGGGTCTGAGGTTCGATCCTCGGTGTAATGGTTTTCAGGGGTATTGGCGTTGAAGGGATATGTTACTTAGGTGGATATCAAAAGTAGCCTCATAGCCTATATAACATAGATAACTAAATCAGGTTATAAACTAACATCTTGAAAACGTACTGCTCATGTAATGTACATAATAATATTTGAGCACAGACTCAGCCAAACCTTTGCTTCGCCAACGCCTTCAGCACACTCATTGTCTCCTCCTCCCGCCTCCGGTACACTCTCAACCTCTCCTCCCTTTCCGCCGCCCGCGCCCTCAACAATTCCTCCCGCCGAATCTCCCTATCATTCTTCTTTCGCGTCTCCTTCTCCCGCTGCTTCTTCAGCGCCGCAAGATCATCTCCACCTGCACCGCCACCGCCCATCAGCTCGTCATCCCCTACGATACCATCGTCGTCACCGCCCGTCTTCGACTCTGCAAAAGCACGATTGGCTGCGGCGGCCTCGCGCTTCTTTTCCAAACGCCGCTCGCGAGTGCCGGGCTCGGCGCGCGGGACGATTTCTTCCTCTGCAGAGCGTATCTGGGCCTTGTGGGCGGCGCGGGCGAAGGAGGTTTCCTTGCGCTGTGTTATGAAAGCGGTTGTTTGAGATTGATTTTGGGACTCTGTTTGTATGGGGGTTAGTTTGGGTGTGGGTTATTTAAACATTGGGAGGGCGTGCCAGGAGGGGTTCGGGTGGATTTAAATTAAAAAGGGTGAAAGGCAAACGAACCTCGTTGCAGTTGTAGGTCTTGGAAGCTTGGGATTGTCGGGCCGGATTTTTGATCTGCCCCGCTACTTCTGGCGGTAAGTGAGGAGTCAGGTGCTGGGAGCTTGGGGCCGTATGATTCTTCTTCCTCGGCTTCGTCTTCGTCCTCATTTTCTTCCGTGTCTTTGGATCTTTGAAATGATGATATGGCACTGCTGGTCGAGCGCTCCCGCGGGGTTTCACTTGTATCCTTCCTATTGGTTTTTTTGTAACGTTCTCCGTAATCCGGGGAATCTCGAGGTCCAGGCGAAGAGACATGCTCGTAGTTTCCAGCCGCGCTGTCTTGCTGTGCCTTTTGGAAGGTGCTCGGGTCGTACCAGCCCTCGGCGAGTTCTCCACGGTTCCTCAGATGTGTCAGTACCAAGTTGCTCTATTAAGACCGGGAGTCTACAACATTCTCCCCACGAAGAGAAGCAAGGATAAGAGCAAAATACGAATGATGGGACACGAATGATGGGAGGCGGGGGATACCAATCGCCTTACCATTTCCCCATAAAACTCTTCCACCTGCCTTTTACCTCCCGCTCATCCAGATCCGCTATATCAATGTTCTTCTGTATATCCAGATACAGCGCGAACATGGGCTCAAGCAGCTGCAAATCATGTTTGGACAGCGGCCTGGCATCAAACGGGAGGGTGACTGGTGCTGCCACCGCCCGTCTTTCTTGTTCTCGCCTGCTGTGCTTCCTGTTTCTTCTTTCTGGGGAACGGGACCGTGCGTCTCTGTCATCGCTGGGCCGGCGGTGGCGGTGATGTTGATCGCGACGTCGAGAATGCTGGGGGGAAGGGGAGTGTGAAGTGGATATCGGTTGCGAGCGTGATAGTGAGCGCGATCGGGATCTATAGCCCCGATACTCATCCCGATAGTGTCTAGATGCGTCCATGGTGGCTATGGTGGTGTTTACTGTGTATATCTGGCTGTGGTGGTGATCACACATGTGGTGGAAGCTTGCAGGTGGAACGTAGCAAGTTGATGCCAAGACACCGAGTCTGGATCCCAAGCTAAAATGTTCGGTCAGAACTCTGTTCCATAATGCAAGGGCTAAGGGAATTACCACTGTAAATAATTATAGCTACAAATGAGAAATATGATATGAAAAGCGTAGTATAATTTGAATAATAAGATTAAATGGGCTTGTTCCAGCTAATCCCAGTTAAAACCAACAAAAATCGGCCTAAGAATAGAGTACATAAAACGACAGTTTAAAAGAAAAAGCGTCCACTCCAGTGACAACCGGCTGAATATGTTTGGGCTGAATCAATATGTCCCGTTTATATCCGTCTCGAAAAATTGATATTTTATCTAAAAACATACGTTGCTTAGCTAGCAGGAGCATTTGTCTGCTGATCATCGCTGGGGCTTGCGTTCTCCACCGTAGCATTCTTGGATTTATTGGCAGCGGCCATCTGCCACGCAGGGATGCTTGCGGGCTTGCCAAGTTGTGAAAATGGGCTGCTGGAATTCTCTCTGGGTGCGGGAGTTGGCACATGTTGTGGTGCGGGTGTGGATACAGGAGCAGGTGTGGCAGTTTGCGAGGGAGTTGTCGCGTTGGTGCGATTTATAGATGTATCTTGACTTGGTTGGGGGGTGGTGGAAGCTGGCCGTGGTGTAGAGGAAACCGCTGAGACGCTGCTGGATGCTGAGCTAAGTCGATTTCCGAGAAGGACTTTCAAACTTCTCAGCTCGTTACCCAGCTCCTTGAGTCTCTTTTCGTTTCCTTCCTTTGCACCATCGATGGCCTTGGGTATACTGTCTTTCAAACCCTTTACTTCCTCCCCAATACGTCGGCTGTCCTCATCCCGTCGTCGTGAAGAGGTCTTTAAATCTGAAATCACATTTTCCACTTCGCGAAGTGTAGTATCGAGGCGCTCGGTTCGTGCCTCTTCCGTTGCCTTTAGGGTTGCGGTGTCGCTTGACAGCTGATCGAGGAGCGCAAAAGCACGGGAGAATTGCTCGTCAATGCTCTCTTTGTCTTGCTGTAGTTGAGGAGGGGTAGGAGGGGAGATAAGTGGTGTGATATAACGCTGTTATTTTAGTGTTAGGTTTACAGTGTCCATAGATCAACGACCAGGAAACTCCTTACCTTAGCAACAGAGTATAGGCCGTATCCAACACCACCCATTACTGTAGCCATAATAAACCAATCTCGCCAATCCCGTTTCGGCAATCTACGGAGGGGATCAGCTTTAGCACAACGATAATCAAAAGCAAACGCAAGTAGAAATATAACATACTCTGGAGGAGATGGTGTAGGCTGCCATTGACCCCCGGGTCCATATGCATAATTTTGACCATATTGCGGAGGCGGTGGTCGGTAACTGGATTGCTGGGCTGCAGTGCTCGGGGTAGGGTTCTGGGCAACAGCTGCAGACGAATCCTCGCCTACTCTCGAGAGTGCTTGGTCGATCTCTTCCTGTGTTAAATTTTTTGATTGTAGAAAAGCAATCTTTTTTTCCAGCGGCGCAGAAGAAACCGATGGGTCTTGGAGGACTATGTGCATTAAATTTGCATGTTAGCTATCTAGCCTTGAGAATAAGTCATGGGCATCGTATATCAAACAACGTACAGGAAATCTAGAGCAGAATATCGTCAGTGAATGGTTGCACAATGACATGAAGCATGGGAAGCACACATACCGCAGAGGAAACAAGTTCCTCGCGAAGAGCCATGATTGCCTGCACGCTTCGGTTGTAGCCCAGGCTGAAAGTACCACTAGTGGAAAGCGACCACAACGAAAACCGTCAAAAGGTTCGCAGCCTGTTCTTAATCAATATATGTTGCTGCTCTCCCATCCAGCAAGCATCATTTCTTCATCCCTGTGTCTAATAGCTGATGGAGACGTGAAAGTCCAGGAGTTGGAGGAGCCGGGACGTTCTTTTCGCGACAGCCGCATGCCGAGAAGCCAAAAGCCGAGGCTGGAGCTCGCCGGAGTCTCGTGACAACCTGATTACGGATATATGCTTTTCCGACTCGAGGAGCAGCGCCAAGACTGCAATGGTTTGTTTACTTTGCGATACTTCCCAACTGGGCAAAATATGAGGGCACCCTCATCATTATCACCTTCTGCGATACAGAACTTGCGCTTGTTGTTTAAGAGCTGACGACTTGGCCATCTGATGACATTTCCTTGACAAACAATTGCACGTTAAATTATTATTGTTTTTGAATTACGCTCAATTTGGGAGTGACCTACACGGGCGCGGGGTGAACCCACCAGAGGAGACGTTATGTCGCAGGACACTGGGCTGTTCAGCATCCGGCGACCTCGAGAGGTATATCTATAAGTTCTTTTGCTAAGTAATAATCAATGAATAAATTGATGTGAATTAACACAGTCTTCGGCATAGACCCTTGCGAGTGTCCAAAACCTATCCTCCATCCCTCAACCCGCCTCAGCACTTAAACGAACGAGTTCTGCCGCCAACCTCCAGAATCCCCCGTACACATCGCACCATGTGCGCACAGCTTCCATCGGCGGCCCAGGCTTTGGTCGACCACAACAGCCAGTTTTCCAGAGGTCTTCGTCTGGAGCTGACCCTGGGCTCTCATCCGTCCGGCGGTCTGTTTCAAGCAATATCTTTCACAGTGCCAGTGTTGGCCGCCAAAGCTATGCACCTGTATCTTCTCATCCAGTTCCGCCTCCGCAACTACAACGGCGAAGCAGTGTTTTCTCGCGCCAGTCAATAGGTGGCCCGATGAGCCATCACCAGTCATTCTTCACCCAAGCTCCTGCCCCTGCTGGTGTTCCTAGAGACCCGCGCCCGCTCAAAGACCGAGCTTTCCAGGCGCGAATTGGACAAGAGCTGCTGGAATATCTGACACAAAATAACTTTGAGCTGGAGATGAAGCACTCCCTAACACAAAACACGCTGAAATCCCCGACTCAGAAAGATTTCAATTACATTTTTCAATGGCTTTATCGCAGAATCGATCCAGGTTATAAATTCCAGAAAAATATTGATGCCGAAGTTCCTCCTATCCTCAAACAACTACGTTATCCATTTGAGAAGAGCATCACGAAATCCCAGATTGCGGCTGTTGGTGGTCAGAATTGGTCGACTTTCTTAGGCATGCTTCACTGGATGATGCAGCTAGCACAGATGCTTGATCGGTATTACTTGGGACACTACGACAATGCATGTGTGGAAGCTGGTGTCGATATCTCTGGTGACAATATTATCTTTCATTTCCTGTCCAATGCCTATCGCGACTGGCTTCAGGGGGGTGAGAATGAAGATGATGAGGTGGCAGAAAGACGTCTTATTCCTCATATTGAAGCAATGGCAGCAGACTTCGAGCGGGGGAATGAAAAATATGTTCAGGAAATGCAGGAGCTTGAAGCGGAAAATAGGGAGCTGCGGGATCAAATCGAGGAAATGGAGAAGAATACGCCGGACATGGCGAAATTGGAGAAACATTTCAGGATTCTGGAAGATGATAAGAGAAAATTTGAGGACTACAATCAGAATGTCCAAGGAAAGATTACCAAATACGAAAACCGCATCAAGTTTCTTGACGAGGAGATAAGCAGGACTGAGGAGGAGTTTCAGAAAGCCGATGAAGAACGCCTGGACCTACAAAATAGCGTGGATAAGCAGGGGATTACAATTCAGGATATCGATCGCATGAATTCCGAGCGAGAACGACTTCAGAAAAGCGTAGAGGATATCATTGTTCAACTTGAAGATACTCATGCTCGGGTTATGGAAAAGGAGGCCGAAGCTAATAAAAGGCTTGAATCCCTAGAGCAAGTTGTCAAAACCTTTAACACTCTTGGTTATCAAACTAGCCTGATCCCAGCGACATCTGCGAACGCCAAGGGCCAGGACTATGAGCTTCACTTAAATCTGAATGAAAATAACTTTTCTTCATCCCAGCTGGGAACATCTCGGACCTCGCCAGAAGGCGATCGTTTGCTTGCCGATTCTTTCACCGGATATCACCCAACGAGCCTCTTGAACCTCGACCTCCGTGGCCTTGTTCGTAGCAATTTCATTGCTCTACGGAAAGAAATTAATGAACGACGGAAACTTGCTCTGGATGCAGATATGAATCACCGGGACCTCCTAGATAATATCAAGGAGGCCATGGATGAGAAAAGGAGTGAAGTGGAGGCCCTTGAACACAAACGACGCACAGCGGAAGAGGAATTTGAGAGCCTTAAGGAAATTACGACAACCCAAAAGTTGACATCTGACTCCCAAATTGAAAAAATGGAAAAGGAGCTTGCAAAAATGCGTGCCACTTTAACCGAAAGCGTTCAGCTGATGGAGCAGCGAGAGATGAATACCAACATCGAATATGAACAACTAGTTCTTCGGGCGAATGCTCTCCGTGAGGAGCTCCATACCGGAGTCGAAACGATGTTGAACGACGTTATCCGGTTCAAGGTGCACGTTCAGAAGAGCCTAGAAGATTATGAAAGCTTCGTTGTGGATGAAGTCGAGCAAGAACTTGGAGGTGATGACGAAGGGGAGCGGGAGGCTTCCAATGACGAGGATATGTAGGTAAACTATGGATGACATTGGTACGATTGGTTTATGAATCATGATAGCGTTGGAGCCTTATTTTATGGTGGTATATTTTTGGGGAGTTTTCTGGTGTAGGGGATGCATCTTCTTGTAACACGCTTTTTGATGTACAGATTATTTAAGTTTACCTTGACGTGTAACATGCTTTCCCCCTACAGTAAATATATTCAACTTTATTTCAGGCTGCTTGTCAATTTGTTCCTTTTTTGTTTTCACTTCCACTCCCATAGAGCTGGCCTGGAGTTAGTTATATTTATATAGGCCCAGTGCGCGGTGGAACTTCCGATTCTGATGGCTGACTAAGCCCATTGAGCTACATTTTTTTAAGCGCATGAAATCTAAAGGCTTCAACTTTTCTAGGCTCTAAACAATCTAGAGCCGGTCAACCCTCACTGTGCAACACTATTGCAAAATATCTTGATGGACTGGGATGCTAATATCTTCCAAGTCAAATATGCAACGCTTCATCAGCGTAATATCTCTTCCCGCCGCTCCTTCATAGGTCCCTTCACCTGCGTTCCCACGTTTCGATCGTGTCATGCAGGCTTGCCTGCGCCCAGGCCGCGCAAGATATTTAGGCCAGAGACTTCGCCTTGTTCCGGGCTCTGCGATTATCCCGTCATGGAAACTCGCCGGTTTTCGTTCACGAAACTTAGGGCCCCCTCCCTCCATCGACAGCGTAGCGACCCTTTTGGTTCGAAGTTGGAACAAGGAGCGACCATTGCCCGTACCACCCGAGGAGAAGAAAAACCCATTGCGCTGGATTTCAGAATTGGAAAGATTCCTCCCTTCGGAACTACGTGAGAATACGAAAGACGACGATTACCTGGAAGAAAAGCCGGAGCAGGAGAAATGCCTGGCTCTTCTCGACCTTTTGGACCACGCTCGGAGCCCGGACTCTCTTGGTTATGATCTGCTGGCGCACCTGGGTGTCAAACTCGGAAGATGGTCCGCGGTTCATGCGATAGTCAACAGACTGCTTGACAATGCCGAGGAAGCCGAAAAGCCTTTCTCAGGCCTAGGGAGGGGTTCGCTCCCATCAAACATCGATTGGGCAAGCCTCGGGTCCTTCGACTCGATGACGGGTGACGAATGTGCAAAGCTTCGGGCCCCCGGGATCCTGCAAACTGAAGGGCAGATATCGTTGGACTTGATTGATTTGTACAATGATGGTCCTCGTGTTACAAGCCGAATGGGAGAGAAATCCACTCGGATTGGGACAATGGAGGAACTGTGGCCCGCCTTGGGAAGTATTGTACTCGAGGCAGCTGATCTACCGCCAGAGGAATCGCGAACTGCAATGTTTTATTTCTACCGGATCGTTGCCCGCCTGCATCACCTGGATTACATCCCGCATGGGATATACAAATACGCTAAGTCGCACGTTGCAGAACAGCTGAATCGTGCTACCCCTGCCATGCATCTTCTATCATCCCACATCATGAACGTTCTATCAGATGCTGTTTGGATAGGCAATGAGGTTGATACGGCCGCGTTTGCATTGGCTACTGGGAAAGACGTGTCAGCAGCAACCAAGTACAAAATACAAGTCCGACCACTTGGGCCCGAAATATGGTTGGAATTTATCTTGTGGTGCTGTGTAGAAGGAGGGTTCAATATGGAAGGTTCATGGATATTGAGACAATTAGCAATTAAAGAAACACGATGGTTCGTTGAGAGCTTCGCTAGCCGCTCCATCCATTTAGATGCCATCACCTCGTCCAAAATCGACCGATATGATACCTGGGCTGGTTGTGCATGTGGGTCCAAAAGTGCAGATGTTAGTGAGTCGGAAGGTCCCTTTGTAGGCCTAGGCAGGCGGACAATAAGCAGCGAAGTGGTCACTTCAATGATGGATGGGCTTAATAACAGCGTGAAGGTCGGCGTCGGACATCGAGGAGTTTATTATACCTCCATTCTTGATCACATGAAGTCTCTAATGCAGCTCTTAAAGGAAAATAATGTCTATTTAAAGCCGCGAGACGTTGACCACCTCATCGTTCGCATGATGGAAGCTCGAGGGGTTGTTCCGGAGGTCGACCCTAAGTCTTTTGAAGATTTGTTGAAGCTTGCTTCAAACCTTCCTAGTCTCGTGTCTGACGAGTCATTAGAGCCAAACTCCCATCCCCACCCCCTTGACGAGTCTGGGGTTGTTTTAGGACTAAATCATTATGTATTGGAATCATATGCCAATACGGAAAATGTTTACAGGGCCCGTCGCCTTTTCGACGAACTCACCGTTAGCAACCACCCAGCGAAGACAGTTGTCGAACACCGACTCTCTACAGAGCCCACTGAAAGTCCTGAGACGAATTTTTTGGAAGGCGCAGGCACCGCTCAAGCAGTACCGCAAGCAATGTCTTCGATCCCAGGTTGGAATGCAGCATCTTTAACTGGCTTCTCGAGTTCGTCCCTCTCACAATTGCTTGCATTTTCAACCCCGTCCGGAGGGCAAGACTTTGCATGTCAACTACTTTTTCCTGATGGAGATGGACGCGCAATTATTCCACGAGAGTGTTACTCGGACGATCTCCTTGCGCCCCCGATCATTAAATACGCAGCAGCCATAAACAACGAAAAGCTGCTTAGTGCCGTTGCCGAGGACCTACCACTTCCATGGCCAACTCCTGTTATAAAGGCATTTTTTGGCTATGCTATCCAGTATCACGACTGGGACCGAGTAAATGAAATTCTGCTCTACCTTCAAAACACTCAAGATAGCTGGGAGCCCGAGGAAGTTGCTTCTCTGGCGGCAGCAATAGTACGACTGGATCAAGTATGTAGCACCGGCAGACAAGGAAACCCCAAGCAAAACCAACCAAGCCCTCTGACGAAAGCCGGGGAAATTCTAGCCAAGTTGCTACACGGTGAATTCAACCCAATGCCTAGATATTCCGAAGGGGGCATAAAATACCATGAGGCGATTCTTTTCCAGTTCTTAAGAATGTTCAAATCCATCAAAGGGACAATTTCCGATATATGCGAGAAGGTCAACCCGCAGTGGAAATCTAGACAGCCACCCGCAATTACCATCCCCAGTTCCGCCTTCAATCAAATCCTGTCTGCCGTCGTGGAGACGAGTGGGAGCGAAGCGGGTAAACGGCTATACCGCCTTTGGTGCATCGATATATCGCCTTCCAATACCAACCTAGGCGGAAACGTAACGCTGCGCTCCACAGCACGAACGCCTGAACGACTTCGTGGGATAGGACAAAAAGTGCTTGATGCACAGTTGGACCATGATCGACATTCCAAGTTCGTCCAGCCGTCATTGCAGACAGTACGAATTATTGCGCGAGCAACGATCCGTGAAGCTTACATGTCGGAGACCCACGCTAGAGAGTATTATAAAAATGATTATGTCAACGGAGACAAGCAAGATACCTTCCGCTGGGTCAGGGATCGTTTTGCGTTGTTCAAGTTGCAAAAGGAGGATATTATGAATGAGTTGCGTAATTGTTGGATCGAGGTGGCGCGAGAGACTGCACTGGACGGAAAGGGAAAGACTCATTCTTCTTCATCAAGCACCAGTTTGGGCAAGCCGGAAATAGCAAACCTCCTGAAATCCAGCGTGACCAAGGATAAGGATCCTTAGATCCAGTGAAGTTTGTGTTGAGCAAACGCAGCGGCCATCGCGTGATATTCACGCCTTGTGCGTCTATTTTGCACGTCATCTAGCCATTTTGAATCGTTCCTTTCGTCAATATTTTTACTCCTTACCTATTTATCTCATATCCGACGTCAGCATCATCATCATCAGCGTTTCTTTATAAAGCATAGGGCAAATACCCCTACTTCATTATCCACATATCATGTTTAAATGTTTTCATGTATCATATTCCCCCATAATATTATATATAGACTTCCTTTTATTCGTCGCTACGTTTACTGCCTCCTTCCGTTTCGTGGAAGATCCTTGCTGCTTTACTGGAATGGGGTTTTGTTTGTACTGTATAGGTTGTACGATAAAAGAAATGGATCGCTTTAGTTTACCCTTAGCAATTTCCATAGGAGATAAATACATCTTCAACATAGATACTGATTTGATACACATGTTATGGCCACGCGTAACAGTCAAAGAAAGGTTACAAAGAAGGGAAATTGATGGAAAAATGAAAAAAATAACGAGATGTTAAATGGTCCGTAGACTTTATAGATGCTCCCTGAGAGATTCTCAACTAACCTAGTACTTCTGCATCCCACCAAAACACGCTTAAAGAATAAAATGAAATCAGCTACAGCAGAACAGCAGAATAAGCTAAAAGCAACAAACAATAGAGGAAACCAAAACGGTCAAAGCTCTAGCAGCAATTAATCTACCTCCCCAACCCGCTATCCAGCAAGCTACTCGATGCCACGAAGCTAAACCCACCAAACGGATCATCCGCGACCGCTTTCCCTGAATAACTAATATCCCGATACGTTGCGTTACCGCCAGGACCCATACACCCAAACCCACCACCACAAGCATCGGGAAAACCACTTTTTGTGACAACAGGGCTAAGCGGCAGGCCAGTAAAATCTGACGAGAAATTCTCTGCGAGCGCCGGATCCGTGATGAGGGGCTTGATGGGCGGTTCGAGCTCACGTCTCTCAAGAGCCTTCCAGTCAATCTTGCGGAAGAAGCGGTGCTTCTTGATTGTTTGGATGTCCTTAGGCATGTGGTAGCCAAGGCGCTTGTGGGGTTCCTTGCGCAAGAGGCGGGTGAGGAGATCCTTTGCATCTGGCCCTAAGAAGTATGGCAGAACGAGTTTCTGCTTGACGATTTTTTCTTGGATCTTGGCGTGGTTATTGGCCTTGAAGGGCGGGGAGCCGGTAAGGAGGTCGAAGGCCAGGGCTCCGAGAGACCACCAATCGCAGGCTTTGCCGTACGGCTTACCTTGAACGACTTCAGGGGCCATATACTCGACAGTGCCCAGGGATGAGTTGCATCGGTCTTGACCATCAACGGCAACTTTGCTCAGGCCGAAGTCAGTTAAGAGAAGGTGGCCATCGGCGTCCAAAAGGCAGTTTTCTGGTTTAAGGTCACGGTAGACGACGCCAACGTTGTGGTGGAGATGTTCCAGTGCCAGCACCAGCTCAGCCATGTAGAATGAAGCCACTTCTTCGGTGAACATGCGCTCCATAGCCAAATGGGTGAAAAGCTCACCACCCTGCGCATACTCCAGAATCAGATAAAGTTTTTCATGATCCTGGAAAGCATAATAGAGCTTGACGACAAATGGATGGCGATTGACGCTTTCCAAGATCGCTCGTTCCGTTTTGGTTTGTTCCACCAGCTTCCTATGTACTGTAAGGGAAGCCTTGCGAAATTGTTTCTGCGCATAGAGCATGCCCGTCATACAATGCCTAACCAATAAAACTGTTCCGAAGGTTCCTTTACCAAGGCACGACAAAGGCTCAAAGTCCGTGGCTGACATCTTCCGACATAGGTTGTTCTTCAAGCACTCCTCATTACCAAATGACACAGCGTCACTAGGTGCGCCATCCGCGTCAGGGCTAACGAAGTCATCTTCCAAGGGAACTTCATAGCTGGTGGTCCGGTCGCTGTCTGAAGTGACACTGGCACAGCTTGGGGTCTGAGAACCGAGTTGACTCGTGTTGCAAGATGCGGAGCGGCTATTCGACAAACTGAAAGCATCCAGCTGGAGTTTCAATGTGCTGATCCCTCCATTTGAGGAAGATGGACGAAGGCTAGGGCTATTCCCACAACTGACGCGTGGGGGAAGCCATGGAGAAAGGTTTTTCGAACCGGGGTTGGAATAATCAAGCTCATTGTCGGTGGATGTGTTGGCATCAAATCCATGGACAGTGGTAGCAGCAGCTTGGGCTTCGGCAGACCGTTGCAATTTCTTCTTCCGTCTATTCTTCCCACGATGGCCCAAACCATCCACCACCAAGTGTCCCGTATCGCTAACCAAATCCTTCCGACTAGGCTGGGAAGGGGTCGTCCTTCTAGCGGGGCTAGTTTCGGGTGGGCATAAGCGAAAACCCGTCGAACATTTATCTTGAACTGTTTCTTTAACTTCCGCTACCCCTTTGTGTGAGTGTGACTTCTCCGTAGAATGGTCAAAATCTTCGTCTATTTGCGGAGCAAAAACATCAGAGACGGTAAATTCTTCCTGTGCTACCCATGACTTGGCTGATCTCGAATCACTGCCATTTGGCAGGGTCGAGACAATTTTCGGTTCACAATCCAAAGGGGGCCGGCGCAGCGGGCTAGGCGCAAACATCCCTATCAAGTGGGATGAAGGTTTGTCTTATATAGTTATGGTTTTGCTTTCCAGTAGAGCCCTGCTCGCATTTATTCACCAAATGACGAGTTGCGGGGTAGATTTCAACACGACAGGCGACCGGTTCTCTCTTAGCCTTAGTATATCTACGCAAAGTAAGCATTCATTCATTTTTGCGACGGCCTCCGTTACGATCGAATAGGATCCAAAAACTTGCCTCTGGTCGGAAATGAATATCTACGGCGGTCACGATAAAGAAGCTACGCTCAATGGCGCGAATAACCAGATTACCGTCCGCCCTTGTTCAGGACGGACCATTCACCGGTAGCCACACCACGTTGTCTGGAGTTGGGCCTGGCACGGTGCTGGGGAAGCTGTTTGCGCAGCCCACAGGAGCAGAGTCGAATGGAGGCAGGCGAAAGAGGCCCGAAGTGCACCTGGTGCCGGCAGAGATAATGAAACGCGGAAGGCTGTTAGAGCTGCGTAGTCCCATAGATGATAAGGCAAAAGACAGGATATGAACTTCCTTTGAGTAGATGATCGCGGTGATTTCCAGAGAATCTCAGAGTAATAGATATTCCTTTGTGTAGCGAAGCTGAAGGATGAAGTCTGGAGGGGAAGAATTGGCAGTTGAAAGCCGACGCTTCAAGTTGGAAATCCATTGCTGGGCGGCAAAATAGAACGCTAAACCGCTTTGGGCCGGTGCCAAGTATAAGCTTTTAGGCGGACAGAACCTTAACTAAGCAGGATTTCTTGCTCTCGAATTCAAGAGCAAGAGCTAAAATAATTTCGAAAACGTGCCTTGTTTGTGGGAATAAATCTACCAGAGCGGGAATAGTAGCTGTGCCCTGCAGCCATTTAGGCGAGCAAGCCAGAGCGCGTGCTTGCTATTCAAATTTACCCATTCTTGCTGGTTAAAGGCCGCGTCTCGTGCGCGTTATCTCTATACCGGAATACCCCACAAAGGCCATCGCGCTGGGCTTTTCGACACACACTGTCACCTCATCGAAACTAGTGCCTTGTATAGCCGTTTTCGCGACCAGTTGAGCCATGGCTTCGACTGTTTTGAAGCTTGAGCTTTCAATGGCCTAATGAGCAGAGAATAATTAGGTTCATGCCAGCTAACCACCCCCCCCCCCCCGGAAAATACTCAGGATGTGGGATATATCCCTAGTACATTGAATGGGAAGATTAAAGGGCTCACATCAGTAATACGTCGTGTAGTCTCCAGCAAAGGCTGCAAAAAGTTGACCTGCGGATGTAAGTCTGCGTTCGACTTCTTCGGAAACTGCAGGGAGACCACAACTGCCTGTTTGGCTTCCCGTTCATGAGGGTTCACCCCGATGATACAATTGCAGCGTATACCATCAATACGGCATATACGTTGAACCGCAGCAGTCCCCAGTTGTCCGTCTCGATTGACGACTGGACTCGCAGACCTGTTAACGGCTCGATTGACAGCTTGATATGTCAGGCCCTTCTCGGCTCCCAGAATAGCTTTAGGAAGATGGATTGAGATATCAATTTCGGCGCCCGCCATAGCCAATGCGCGCTCTACGGTACCCTCCGGTATACCCTCCGGTATCGTTTCCCATGCCAGCCCAAGAGCAGTAGAGCTGATAGTAGAAACTAATTCTTCCAAACCAACGCTCGAGATGCTGCCGTCTTCACCTCTCGTGGAATCCCGTAATTCGGCTTCAAGCTTGCGGTATAGCTCGCCGTAACTAAGGGTAAAGGAAACATCGTCGCTGCTGCCACACTGGTCGATGAGAGGTCGGGGATATGAAAAGCGAAGTGATAATATAGCTGGTTGGGGCTTATCGATGCGACCCCACGCATCGGGCCCGAAACTAATTGGGAATGGAAAAGCGATGCCACGAAGGAGGATGGTGTCGAATCCTAATGGCGCCATTTTTCTTCAGACGAAATAAGCAATGAGCAGGCGTGTTCACTTGGTGCTGATGACTGTAAGCAGTGGTGGAAAAATGGTTGGCAGACTTAAAGTTTACAGATGTTCGTTCATGGATAAGTTAGTCACAACCTTATCGATAAGCAGTAGTAAGCAGGGAACTTCTCCCAAGAACATTCCAAGCTTTCCACATACAGATAAAATATATAACTACAACCACAACGATTATCATTAGTAGAGGTAGCACTTTGCAAGCACAAATCAATTCCGCATATGGAAAAACATTATTGACTTTCGATCGCCCTGCCGAAGATCAAACGCTCACCACTTTGCCGCCTTGATATGGTTTTCAATTTTCACCTCCTATATAACGAGTCCAATTTTATTTCATTTTCAAAAACACGAATAGCAAGGAAGGAAAAAATATATAAAATATACATGTCATTCGGGGAAATAAAACGGTGCTCTGTGATAAATGACAACAAATTGAACTCATAGAAACAAAATTTAATGAAAAACGGAGAGAACAGATGATTTTTGCCACATTATCATAGAAATCTTGTGTCCTTTCGTCAGTTCAATTTCCTCGCCAAATTCACTCCCATCCGGCGCACAAAATATACAAAGCGCACTACACATAGTGAAATCGAATGGAGGCTCGCCATTGTTCCACCCTCTCACTTGTCATGGAGAAAAATAATGAAGAAATTTATCAGATAAGAGACAGCAAAGTACAACAATTGGGGAGATCATCAGTAAAAAAATTCATTGAACCCTTTTTGCCTTTCATCCATGAAAAATTTCGTAAGTATCATCAGTAGTTCTTGTTGAAGTGGGACATTGTGCAAAAGAAAAATATAAAGACGATGGACAGAATCAAAGATAAACACAAAAAGGCAAAGAAACAACTCGGGAAGTGGGGATTAAGCAAAAATCAAGAAGAGAAACGCAAACGATAAAGAAAGCTCGGTATCTACCCGGAAGGCCCCGCTATTGACTTCTATCCATCTTCGGAATGAGAACAGGACGTGAGGTTGCATTCCAGCCAGAGATTGGATGTTGGGAAGATGTCAGGGTCAGTCGTACTTACAATGACACCCAGCCCTCTGAGTAGCCGTGGAAGAGTCAATCAACTTTTTGGAAAACAGAGCCGGGGCGATACAGCTCAGAAACCACGCCCAGTGGGGAATCAGAGGGGAAGGTGCGTTCTAGGGTAATAAGTATCAGGTTCGCATACGAGGAATAATTTCATGGTTTCCTTTCGACCCAAACAGGAATTGAAGGTTATCCTCTGCCTACAGCAGCGGAGTACAACAGAGAAGCGCACACAGGAAAATTGAATACGAGTGGGGATATCAAAAGGTAGGAAAATAAGAGTTCTCTACCAGTATGGACGGCGATCATAGCCATAATCACCTCTTGGTGGAGGGCTTCGCGGGCGGCCATATGGCCTGGGCGCGTAAGGGTCATCATAATGACGAGGGGGAGGAGGAGGAGGCCCACGCGGGTCATAAGGATCGTCATAGGGGCGGCGAGGTGGAGGTGGGTAGTCATCTATACGAGAGCGTGGAGGCGGCGTCCGGCGGCCGTAGCCATCGCGATCATAATAGTCACGGCGGCCCGGGGAACGCTCGCGGTAGTGGTTGCGCGGGCTGTATCCGCCGCGTGGAGGCCCGCGTCTCTCATAATCATCGTAGGGGTGGTACCCTCCCCGTCGGCCAGGAGAACGGGAGCGGTACGGGTCACGGGATTGACGGTCCTCCTGGGATTGAATCTGGTAGATAAATGAGAACTAAGCCATCCGGGAGGGGAAAACCAAGGGATTTCCTACGTCCTGTGTGCATAAGACCCTGGAGCCTTTGAATTCACGGCCGTCCAGTTTCTCAACTGCAGTTTTGAGGTCGCTCCCTGTTTCGAATTCAACAAATCTTTTTTATTCGCACACAAGCACCATATCAGTAATCCCGGTCCAAGATACGGAAATTTTGTTTAAAGGACCTGAAGTTCGAGAATACTCACCCTCTTCCATCGTGGCCAGTTTCTGAGTACACTACATCAAGGCCGGACTGTCGTGCGAAATCTTTGAGATCCTAAACAAGGCGAATATGTGAGTCCTGTTCCAGACAAACGGTGTGAAATTCCAGGTTCCTTCCAAGACAGAGCTGCGCAAGAATAGACTCGTGAGAAATCCAGCCGGTCTGAAAAAAGAATATGCTCGAGTTCTGGGAGAACTATCTAGTGGCAGAGAAAATCTGCGTGTTGATGGGGTGGGTGACAACTGAAAGAAATAAGGTGGATCCTCCATTTCACCAGCCTAAGAACATCAAGAGCCCAGCATAGATGGAAGAGAGCATCCAATTGTGCATGCGCTCTATGATGTTGATGAAGTTTCAAGTTTCATATAAATTACAGAGGTTGCCAAGTTACATGACAAGCCTGCGCATCATAATAAAGGGGGGGAAGGGGAGGAGAGTAGTGCAAGAGAGGGTCCAAGTCAGAAGAATTCCAACGGGGTCCGGGAACAAATGGAGCTGAGCTAACCTGCCAACTGGTTTCTGGAAGTCCAGATATCTGCATTCGATAGATTGTCCGCCGCGGGCGTGGAGCGCTAGAGCGGTCCGACGGTCCAGAGAAAGTTTCTTTATGGCGGGGTCCACGGGCAAATTGGACAGTGAGACGTTCACCCTTGAAGTCCGTACCATCTACAAGCCAGGGTGGTCAAAAAAAGGAAGCCCCTGGTAGTGAGTAAGTTGAGAAATCCCAAAAAAATCACAAACATACGGAAAGCTATAGAAAACGACATTGAATTAGTCTCAAAGTCATTCAAAGAATTAGAAGGGAGGCTACACGCAATGAACGCCAAATCCCGTTACGTACCTGGTACTACGTCCTTTGCATCCATAGCATCATCATATTCGATAAAGCCAAAGCCGCTCATGAGCTTTATTTCCGTAATCTTGCCGGAGCCGTGGTGGGAATTGAAATGATCTTCGATCTCCTGCTTGGTGACTGGAAAAACAAAATCCAGGCCAAAATTGGCGCCTTTGAGTCAGCTTTTCGAGGCCAAACCATCCAGTAAAGAGAAAGCCAGTAGTGTAATCCATGGGAGTGGACTTTTTGAATCTTCTTGGCATATCCTCTCCTTTCCCATCGTGTCACTGTGGTGGTCACAGTCCTCCACAGGACAGGACAATCCAGAAATCCCAAGGGAACACGAGGTTGTCCTACTGCTGGGCATCTGAATATATATAGTGTGTCTTTGTGTGTGCCAGCGCCATACAGTGGATTTTGGGTGTGCTTAAGTACAAGGAGGATGTAGCAGTAGTAAGACCAGCATACCGTTGCGGGGCAGATTCCCGAGATAAAGACGTGTGGACGACACTTCAGTCATGACGGGCAGTTGGTGTGATGGTGTATCTTAATAACACAGTTATCGCAGATGCGAAAAAAAAAGAAGGTAAAAAGGGATCCTGAAAAAGGCGTGGCGTGATTATTGGAATGTTGTTGTGTGTTAATCCCTGGATAATTAACAACAAGAAGACAACAAGATAACGTGGACGACGAAGCCGGGGGTTACTGGAGTTATCCTCTCCAGATTACCAACGCGATTTTTGGCAGCCTGGCCAGCCTTATGCAAAACGGTTCGAGGTGGAAATTGTCCTTTCCAGAAATTAAGACGTCAGTACAGCCAAGCGCTTCAGAAGGAGAGATGCCGTGAATGAATGGTTGGAGAAGAACCTGGAACGATGAGTTGGTGATGTTTGGGAATGAGGCTGACGAAGGCGGTCAAACGGCAGAATACATAACAACCGCCTGGCGCTGGTTGC
The DNA here is from genome assembly GCA_003206725.1 of Blastomyces emzantsi. Classification (NCBI taxonomy): domain Eukaryota; kingdom Fungi; phylum Ascomycota; class Eurotiomycetes; order Onygenales; family Ajellomycetaceae; genus Blastomyces; species Blastomyces emzantsi. The sequence goes on along the minus strand of QGQJ01000466.1, from coordinate 8,162 downwards.
CTCACTTTCACCACGAAGCATGTATGTCTGTGCCTTGCCCATGCTCGCTAGGGCTGTACTAACTTGCGGGAAGAGCCCGAGATTAGGGAGAATAAAAAAACTTCCGTTTAAAGAAACTGTCTTGTTCTGACTCGAAGTCTGAACGGATATTTGTAGGAGATCAAAACGGGTTTGACTTTTTGCCTCGACCTGTTTTCTACGGCAGTCGACGAGTTTGATCCAAGACTGAATTCATCTCCAATATATTGCAATATGTATGTACAAACTACACAATAATACATCTTGAGTTATGGTTGGCTAAGGATACATGAAACGCGGAATGGGAATAATAATTTATACATAACCAACAAGCAATACCTCTGTCGAGAATTTGATGACCGTTGCATACAGTTTTGCATCAGAACAGGAAAGAAAAGTAACCATTTGAACTGGGAAAGAAATGTGATTTCCTAGGTTAGGTAATATTTAGGGCCCTCGCCACCTTGAGGGGTCTGCCAGTTAATGTCCTGAGTCGGGACCTTGATATCGCAAGTTTTGCAGTGGATGCAGCTGAAAGACCGAGGATTAATTGTCAGTGACCGCCATCAACAAACTACAGGACATAGTAGACACCGGGAGGGCTGTTGCAAGACTTACTTTTGCGCATTTATTTGGAAGCGCACACCCAACTTTTTACTTGGATCCTCAACGTACTCATAAACTCCGGCAGGGCAAAATCTATTCTCGACCCCTTGATATTTAGGATAAGATTCCTCCGTATGCTTGTCCCAGTCCTTAACTTGAAGATGTACCGGCTGGTCTTCCTCGTGATTTGTGCCAGTGCGGCTAACGCTTGTTAAAACGTCGAAACTAATAACCCCATCTGGTTTCGGATACTCGATCTTCTTGCACTCGGAAGCAGCCCTGGTGGCATCGTGATCTGTACTATGGTGCTTCAGAGTCCAGGGCGTCTTGCCACGGAAAAGATATGCTTCTAGACCAGAGTACATAATGCCGCCGTAAATACCCAAGGGAGTTCCAAATGAAGGGCGCATGTTTCGTACTTCCTTCAGTTCTTTCCAGATGGAAGACTTTCGGAGTCCGTCTTCATAGTCGTATAGGAATACGCTTCCATTATTTGAACTAGAAAGGGCAGAATATGCTGCCTCGGCAGCTAGCATACCAGACCTCATAGCAGTGTGTGTGCCTTTGATCTTTGGAACATTCACAAAACCTGCGCTATCTCCGATCAACGCCCCACCCGGAAAAGCGCATTTCGGTATGGACTGGAAACCCCCTTCAACAAGCGCGCGGGCTCCGTAGGATATGCATTTTCCGCCCTCCAGAATAGACTTGATAAGGGGATGGTGTTTTAATTTCTGGAATTCCCCATACGGCGATAACCACGGGTTAGGGTAATCAAGGCCAACAACCAACCCGAGAGTAACCATGTTATCACCAAAATGATACAGGAACGATCCTCCATATGCATCTTTCGGCAATGGATAACCCATTGTATGGAGGATTTCTCCTTTCTTGAACTTTTCGGGCTGAATCTCCCAAACTTCCTTGACGCCCAATCCATAGGTTTGAGGCTGGCTGTCTCGTCTCAGGTCGAATTTTTTTATGACCTGCTTTGTTAAACTTCCATGGCATCCTTCACCAAGCAACGTGACTCTGGCGTGGAACTCCATTCCTCGTTCGAAGGAATCCTTAGGCTTCCCATCCCGCCCAATGCCAAGGTCATTGGTAGCAACTCCCTTGACAGATCCATCCTTCTCGTATAGCACCTCGCTTGCGGCGAACCCGGGGTATAACTCAACTCCAATCTCTTCGGCGCGTTCTCCCAGCCACTTGCATAACTGGCTTAAACTGATAATATAATTGCCATGGTTATTCATCTGAGGCGGACATGGGATTGGGATAGCATATTTGCTTGTAAGGAAGCGCATGCTATCGGATTTCGCCGGCGTGGCATGTTCGAATCTTGATGGGTTGTCCTCCGATAGCCAATCGGGGAATAGTTCGTTGATCGCACTGGGTTCTAAAACATTGCCTGACACAATATGATCCCCAATCTCGCCCGCTTTTTCTAAAAGTATCACCCGGAAATCTTCATTGCCCGTTTCATTTGCAATTTTTTTCAGCTGGATAGCTGCGGCGAGGCCCGCAGGGCCTGTTTTCTCACATACAGCAATGTCTGATCAGTTCTCATGCTATTCGAAACACGGCACACAAAATCCATCGAGTAAAGCACGGGGGGGATTAAAACGCACCGCCACCAACAATGCAGACATCGACACTGTCCGATTCCCGTTCAATCTGGGAAGGATCAAAGCTATCTGACTCGTCCGCAAATCGCCGCCGTACTGTGCTTGAAAAGTTCCGGTTCTGGCTAAAACTGACATTTTGTGCTAGGAATTGCCGTTGGTGGACTATTCGCCGCCGGCTTGATGTGACGAATGTTGTGGGTGTCCGGGTGGAATAAGCGCAGGCGGAAGTCCTCAGCACACCAACTCTCCAGGAGCGGGGGGAGATAGGAACAAGTTCCCGCCTCAAGAGAGGTAACAACGCGGTCTGTGAAACCATTGTGCGTTGTCTTCAAGCAACAGGTGTTCAACAGACGACCTCCAAGTATAAATTGACAAAAATAGTGGGATTTGCGGGTTGATTTCGCCGGGCCCGGGGTTTTAACAAAGCGCTCATGGAATATCGCCGCCAGGCCGTGAACAGCCGAACATTCTCCATCAGCCAATGGGAAGGCGGCAGATGGAAATCAGGGCCCTTCAATATCCCACTTTCGACTCACAGGATCCAGCACTTGGCAACTGTCCAGCTAAGCACAACGTGTCATTTGATGAGAATAATACCACACGAAGTAGAATAATCTTATAAGAAATCACGAAGCTGTTAGTTGTAGGCTGCGTTCACTCTGCTGCCAGATCCTGCCGAAAGCATAAGGATGTCCAGGAGCCCAGGCAGTAATAAAGTACCAATTCCGGCAAATCCATGGCCAATCATCTGGGCGCTTGGTTTAGTGGTATAATATGTCATTCGCATTGACGGGGTCGCCGGTTCGATTCCGGCAGCGTCCATTTTTTATTTCTTTTTCATTTTTCAAAAATGAAGATTTCTATGGCCGCCATCCAGCATCTATAAGGGTGGGGGTGGATATGAGTATATTCTACAATTTAATGACTCCCCCAACAACGGACAAGGAGAACGCGTCGATCTTATCTTCATTCATTTGCCCAGAACGACACTTAGGACTTCCAACAGTCCATGAATCCCTCCTCGCGGCTCATTCCCTGAGAAAATCCTCGCCCACTTAATAAAACATATATTCAAAAAAATGGAATGAGCCACAAGTCGCCTCCGGTTTCTAAAGCCCGGTTTCTAAAGCAAAAGCTGTGTACTAGTACAATACGGAGATATAGCGGGATGAGGTCCTCCCTAATCAAGTCGGGGCAATATTGCTGGAGCTAAATAAGTTGAAAGACCCAGAATCGAACGTTTTATATGTTTCCCTTTTTGATAATACAAACTTTCAAAACGCGTAGAAAGCCATGTGGGACATCATGTTTATATATATATAACTAGAGGAAGGAGCCGAAACCCAAAGATGGTCAGCTAAACCCGATAGCAAGATTAGGGAAATCGGAATACAAATTTTGATGACTTAACTTGATGGCCTCCCGCTACTCAAAAAGCCCTTTCATGCCCAGGACATCTGTCACACTGTTTATTACTGGTACTATACCCACCATGGGACTGGTATTGAACAGCATCCCTCCTCTCAAGAACACTCAACCCGGAGGCCGAACGTCTCGCAATATCGGTAGAGCAGGAATCACTCTCCTTAATCTCCCACATTAAAACCGAATAGTGAATCCACGAGCATCAAACTTCACGACGGCTAAATAAAAGAAGCGTGTCGGTTTTGGCTGGATTGCGCGAAGGGCACGTTCGTTACTCCTTGAATGTCTGTGGTGTGGCATTCTTCTGCTGGTGTTGATGTGATGAGAACCCTTCCGCCAGTAATAATTATGGGCCGCTGTTGGAGGCCCTGGATCTCCTTTTAGGAAACTTCATTGTAGCCCTATGATTGATGTGTTTCCTGACGGGCATACTTAAGCGAATGGATACACTCGGGATGGGTTGCAGCGGGGTTCATTTGTTATCGAATGCGGTTGATAATATTGGGAGGGAGAAGTCAGAGTAGTCTCAATATCTCTCTCTATATATGTAGTGCATACCTAGGTAGATATTCCGGTCACGGTATCTCATTAGATTGAGACCTGCACCTCTTCCATGATAGCCCCACGCTGCAAGATTGACAAGTTCAAGCAGTAGTCAAATGAGGTTTTGTCAAAATCAATGCAACAGAGATCAAAACCCTCAAGGCCGCGAACTGACTCTGTCTGCCAACTTAATCATAGCCTGAATATATTCTCATCTGAGTTGTTCTCATCTGAAGTGACTGCTCTTTGATTGACGTCAATAAATGAAAAATAAAATCTATTCAAAGTGTTGACATTAGGCTTTTGTCCACCTGATATGCCAGAATTTAGAAATTAATCAGGGTATGATGAGATCTTCACCATGCACATCATGTTGGTTAACAATGGACGAGATATCGTCCTTGGCTAAAGCCCGAGAGTCGCAGCATAATCTGACCGACAGTTGAGGGGTGGGTAGATAGCGTGCAATATGGCCCGTTGTATGCCTTGACCCAAAATGAAGAAAATACTCCAGCCATTGGCTTTGGTCACAACACTCTCAGGAACCTTGATGATATGTCCACACTCCCACAACCAATCATGGAATAACCTAAATTCGATGATGAGTGATGAAGCCGGGAGGTTGCTATCTGCAGAACCCGCCGACCGGCCGCCCTTGTATTACATCATCTCTCATCAATTCTCCCTTTTTCCCGGCGCAAAGTGGATTTTAAACCAGGCGAAAAGAAATAAAATTGTTGCCTGATGTCAAATCTAGAAGGGTCAGTCCATAATGTCAACAGGAAGGCGAAGGCAGCCGTTGGTTTCAGAACCATCTCTCCTTGCTTAAATCATTCATTGAAAAGTTGCGGTGAGGATGGCCTCCGTTTGGATTCTCACCACGCTCGCTAGTAATTTCACAATACAGAAATGGGATCAGATAAGATTATTGATCGCTTGCGATGATTTTCTACCAAGTAGAAAATTTCTATCAAAATGGTCATAGCCGCATTCACAGGAACTAGGGTGTTTGGCTATTGACACACAATCAGCGGGCTGTCGATTTCTGGAGACGACCAGTACGTACAGAGCACTTGGGGCCACATCGGTAAATGACACTCCGATCGTTGACATGAATATCGACGTTTAAAATGATCTAAACGCACGTACGACACATCATGTCATATTTCATGAGCCAAAACGTCCTCCCCTAGGCGGAGTACGCGTGACATTGGTTCAAGGCAGGTTTGGCTACCTACTTTTATCTTTATTCCCCCCCATTTTCTTAGGGGAAAAAAGTTACCTAGGGTGCGTCAAAAGGTTGGATTGAACTTCCGAAATTTCTGGTTCAACCGCACGTTGGATATTTGTTTTTCCTACCTCTCTTACAAAAAAGAAAAAAAAAAAGAAAAGAAACGAGCGTCAAGTTTGGTCTCAAGCATGGAACTTTTTCCAAGTTCTTCACAATCCTGAAAAGTAGAGAGAAAAGTTTCTCCTCTTTGGATCTCGACTTCTCCATAAAAAGTAAAGTTAAGTAAAAAGAAAGAGGCTGAACAGGAATCCTGATGCAGTCACGGAGTTGACAAATTCGCGGAACGGCTGGAGTTCCGGAACCTGCATTGCTAAAGTTTGCTATTAAATCAGAAGAGAGAGACAAAAAATAGAAAAAAAGGGTCCCTTTCCAAGGTTCATTTGACCGCAACTGGAAGGAAATAAAGTCAATAAATACTTTGAAAGTCACAATAAATAGCGCAATACGCAATTGGCAGTAAATGGCGTTCCCACCATCCGAAAAACCAAACTCGCTCACCGAAAAGTATACTGACGGAAAGGATCCCGTCCCTAGCAAATGGATAAGCATTTATTTCAGTCGATTATTTCTTTGCAGGGAGTGTTGATTTGGCAATTAATCCTGTTGCTGGGCGGCGGTTGGCCCCTTGGGGAAGAAGGGGCATTGCGGGCGAGTGTCCGTTTTGCGACCGCTTTCGTCCGGGCGGTTGCATGAGCGGTCGGCTGTGCAGTTGTATGCGCTGTAAAACGCGTACAGTTAACTGTACGTGCCCATTTGAATGTCACTCAGGAGAAAGTTGGGTTGATGGGTTGTGTGACTGTCATTGTCTCCCTTGGATTGTATCCAGCCCAGCACATAAAATAGAGAAATATTGGGCTTGGGCTACAACCGATCCGAAGTTAGGGAGCACAGGTAGCTGATTTCTGTTAAGTCATGACCCAAATGTATCCCCATGTAATCCGCGGGGGTGTTTCATGCCATTGCTCTCCCAGCCTTGGGCCAAGTTTCGCGAGGGGGTGCGTGTGCATGCTGCTTCTTTTCGAGAAGATTTCCAATCTTAACAAGAACGGATGTTTCCCGACTCTCCAATCGTGCTATCAGAGCCTCGCGAGTGATGGGGATGTTGGTTTGTTAGGCTTCTTATTAGGCACCAGCAACCTGAAAATCGTGTTGATGTTTGGAGCAGAGACCCCATCATAACGAATCCGTCAAACCGAAAGATGACCCAGGGAATGAGGGGGCGAAGAAGGCGGGTGTCCCTTATACTCAGCTGGCCTTGTAGGATAATATTGATACCACGATCATGGGTAAAATAGTTCCAACATTCGTGATGTATGGCTAGAATGTTGGAGAGTTGAGAGAAGGATGAATAACAGCCAACAGCGTTTGCAGAAAGGTCTCGTTTACATAAAGCAATTCACGTGAAAAGAGCCGCCAGAGCTGAGTCTGAATTTCAACCTTGGGAAGGATCCATGAGTTTTTACGAAAGACGGGCTCTCATTGGTGCGTGTACGCGTGGACAGAAGCCAGCCTGACGCGACCAAAAGTTGGAGCAAGAACCTTGGAAAGCAACAACAAGATCTGCCAAGACCCAAGCAGGAGCCGCCCCTTTGTTCCAGATCTGCTGCAATAAAGCGGCACCCGCGGTGGTATCCTGTTTGGCCCTGGCGCTCCTGGACGAAGGCGGCAGTTCTGAGAGATGGATGCGAGGAATTGGTCTGAGAAACACCGCGCTGATTGTGTTGGGTCTCGTTGTAGTCTTTTGTTACCAGCTAGCAAAACGGGTTGAAAACAGGGAATTATTACAGCTCTTCTGCCTGCGTATTGTATGTTTTGCGCATTCTTGCTGCGAAAAGATTGTGGCTGATTACAGCGTAATACGTTGGACGGGGCCAGCACGTAATAATGCGGTCAGGCTTACCTAGACGGTAGCAAGATATGGTGTGGGTCTGACTCATACAAGTCGGACCAATCCGGAAAGCTGAATGGCTCCATGGCACCTCATCAGGTTAACCCTGCAGGGCAAGTTGGAAATATCTATGGATGATGTAGGTGATCAGGCCGCTGATTGGTGCGACTAACGCTCATTGATCGGACGATCCAATAACTCAGACTACAAAAAGTGGATAGTGTATCTTGGCAGGCCAAGATAACTGGCCCAATGAGGCAAGCTAACGACGCCGCTTGAAGTCGCGTGAGGACAGTGACCCAGTGCTGCGCAATTCCCAGGCGGGGGCCACGACAGTCCCGGCCGCGGCGCCACGGCAAGGGGTGGCGACGGGCGTGTGTACAAGGGAAAGGCCGTGTGGCCAAGGACCAGGGTGGCCACATTGACGAGAACCGGTGGCAGTATAAAAGCAGGCGTCCTCCCACTTTCTGGTTCTTGTCTGGAGTCTTGCTCTGGTCTTGGCATCGTCCGGAACGTCAACCTCGCTTCCCCTTTGGTCGTCCTCTCTGTCCCTCCTTATTCCACCCCCCGCTTCTCCGCCCCCTTCTATAGATTCCGCCGTACTCTTTCTCCCCTCTCCTTCCCCCCCTTTCCCTTACCTCGTATTCCAGAGAGTGACGGAAAGCTGTTCAATCTCAGCTTGCACCAATTCAATAACAGCGCGACGGAGGAGTAGTTTCCAGGACTTTAGGGGACAAATTATCCACGTCACACCCTATATATA
>QGQJ01000465.1:0-15935 GCA_003206725.1 Blastomyces emzantsi | reverse complement strand
GAGAGAGAAAGAGAGAAAGAGACAAAGACACCGATATCTACATATGCACGTTTACATGCTCTTTAAAGATATTTTTTTTAAAAAAAAAAAAAAAGAACATATCACATGGAAAAGAAAAAGAAAGATAGAAAGAAAATCTGAAATACGGAGTTGGCTTCATCTCTTGACATCATTCACATACTCAACCTCCCCATAACTGCTCTCTCGCGAATGGCCTCCACCATCCCTTCTCAACTCCCGCTGGCCTGCAAACCCCAGCTTTTGCTCCTGATAATAATCCTCTGCGTCAGGAGCTCGATTGAAGCATTGTCCTGGCGAGTGGTGCCTTGTGCTGTATACCGGTGCAGCACTATCTACCATACCCGGACGGACATGGGTTGGAGTTGCGAGAGGAATGTCACTGAAACCCGCCGCGTCTCTGGGCAAGGCGTCAGGGTGAGGGAATTCGGAGTCACCATTTCCGTCGCCGCGGTTCTTGTCAGGGCCGAACCAGAGCGTAAGAGCTCGAATGATCGCCATCAGCAGAACGGCAAACCAGATGGATATGATGACACCGGATATGATGGCCTCGGTTCGGATGCCAGATTCTACAGAGTCTGTGACGCGCTGGACCACCTCGCTGATCTTGTCGGCAGTCTTATCGCCTGGGTTCGCCATGAAACTGTCTGCAGCTGAATCGTTGTCCCCGGCAAGTTTTTCGATGGCACTTAAGGAAAACGTGTCCTTAGGCATGTTGGGGAAATCCACCTGGGCATGTTCAGATACCCAAGTCAGTCCCTTCTGAACTCCCTCGATCTTCAGGCCAATGAGACAGTGCAGGACTTCCTTGATTGGTTCGTAGAGGATCGTGCCACCAAAGGTTCTATTGAGCAGTTTGCTGGTTTCATCGACGAAGATGTTGAGGGTATTGTTAACTGACCCTGTGGTTTGGTTTACCCAACCAAAGACCTTTTGGTTAATATCGTTGTTCGTATCGTCGATGACGCGGTTGGTTCCAATAGCCCACTGTTCGGAGGCGTTATTGAGAGCGAAAACGACTTTCTCAGCAAACTTGCCGACGTGTTCTGTGAGACCGGGAACTTCCTTTTTCACGGCCGTCAGGAGAATGGCTTGGCAGGCGCATGAGAAGAGTCCGGCAACGCCTAGGGAGAGTAGAAAAAGCGCTGGTGGAGAGGTTACGTAGGCAACGATCCATCGCATAAGCACCTGCCTACGGGGTGCACTGAAGCGGCTTGCGGCTTTTAGGCCGGCTGTTGAGGCGAAGGGTCGCGAAACGATGTAGACGACATCCATAGGGTCATGAGCATCTCTTCGCACCAAGGATGATCGCTCTTTCATACCGCGCCAGGCTCGTATTTCACGGTACGCCATTGGGACGCAGACCAGTATCGCGCTGACTACCAATACGCCAATGAAGATTTTCTTGGCCGTTCTCATAAATGATGCCAATTTGCTGAAGAATGAATGGATACCATCATCATCATCGCAAAAACTGAGTTGCTCCTTCGGCGGTATTGGAAATACGGAACGGTCAAATTTATATTCGTCGATTTCATCTCTGACAAGTTTTTTCACAAGTTCGAATGGCGTGCGGAGAGCATTGTTTGTAAAATTGTTGACCTCCTCAAAATTCGGGATTTTTTCTTTCAACTTATCAAGATCGTCAGTCAAAGAGTCTGGTAGTGACAGATCTTCTAGCTCCTTGAGGGGGCCGCTAAGGTCGAGTTTAGGAATATTGGCGCCAAAAAAGTTGATGGAATCCCTAATACCGTTAAGTGCATCCTCTGCGAAATCGACTCCATCGCTGATTCCCTTTCCGATCTTACCAACTATATCATCAAGGAACTCAGTTGCCTTTTTCAGAACATCGATGGCAGCATTCATCATTCCAGCCACAACCAGCGTGATAAGGCAGACGTATGTTGAGGTCATGACGTTGACGAAGAAGACAAATATCTCTTCAACTCCGGTAATTGTAAGTTCTAGCATCGACATAAGTCCATTGACCGCTTTCTCGACGCCTGACGCGGTCAATTCATTTACACCCCTCGACATATAATGAGGCATTGAGGCCATGGCGCTGCCCACGGATTCCACGTTTGAGCAAGCAGATAAAGCCTCTCTCTTTGCGGAGGTCAGGTTCCCATCCAGTGAGCCGATGGCTATGAGTACCCGAGCGAGAATGAGCAACAGTAGTATGGTCCATCGGTTGAACCAAATTTGGGATAACCGAGACCGCAGTCCGAGATAAGGGGTAATGGCGCCTGGGGGTGGGGATGGTCGGTAACCATTTTCGAATGTATTAGGATCCTGCTCGCCGTACGGAGGCAGACCAGGGGTTCGTGACCGCGGAATGAATCGTGAGGATTTCATGATAGTTAGGTTAAACAGCCTCAAATAGCAGGCAGGTTACGACCAGCGCTGTGTATATTGGTTGAGAAGTAGACGGTGCTGAAGAAAAGTGGTTGGAGGTGCTCTGTTTAAGAGATATGTGGAAATTTTAGGATAGAAGAAAGAAAATATTGAAGAAAGAAAATTAAAAGAAGTAAGATCCCAGTATGGAGAAAAAAACAGAAGGGAGATTCACAAGAAGTGAAGGGACAGTAGAATATAGTAGAAGTATATCAAAAGATTATTCCCGAAGCGATTCGAGATGCTTATTGTTGTCTATTCAGATTTATTGAATGGGCCAGCCAAAAATGAAAACAAAAGAAAACAGTTAAAGGGAAAAAAAAACAGTGCAACCCTCAAAGACAATGAGGAAGAGAATGCTTTTGTTAAAATTCTGTTGTGAATACCAACACAGGGGGGCAATCAACAAACCATATATTGGAAAACAGCCAAACAAAACTGTGGTGGAGCATTGCAGGCACCGTTACATGCTGAAGATCAATGGGACTGCCCACAGAGCTCCTGACAAGGGCGAGAAGAACAAGCATTCTTTCTTTCGCCGTCGACACCCTGCGAGCAAATCAGTAGCCACCATATTGTTTTGAAACACATTTGAAGTGTCTGAAGAATCGAACATTCTCAAGCATGCGCCGGGTGCTAGTGGGCAGTTCTGGCTGCAAGGCGGCGGTCCCAAAAATATCAGGGACTCGTTGGCGCCCATCTTAGGGCGGGCGCAAAAGACTCCCACCAGACAAATCACAAGCTGGGGATCTGACATGTTTGGGCATATCTGCGACCAGAGGATTCTGTCTCCATTTCATAGCCAGGCGCCAAAGGTTGATACCCGATTCTATTTTGCCCTGAAACGCACACAGCGCGTACAGCGACAGCAACACAATAAGCCTTGAAAGTTATGGGATTTCCCATGATAGATATGCGAAGTTTCAGGATATTTCCAGTTCCGGTGGAATTTCCGATCCCTTTGCCACTGGCCCAGGTGAATAGCCGCTCAATAGCTGTTCCTGTTCTCTGGGCATGGGTGTCGTTGTCGTTGTCTGTTGTTATTTGAAACGTTTCAGGGAATTCACCTCGTCCAATGAATCGGGAAATGCCTGGTGGTTATGTAATCACGGCGGCTCAAAAGAAGCATGTGACGCAGCTAAAATTAAACTCTTCCGATGATGTCATGGGGTGTGGGTAACTAGTGGTTACTATTTATATTGATCGATTAAGAGTTATACTAGCTATCATTTTCCATCAACAGATAATTATTACATGTACATAACACAGTTGAAACAGAAAGAAAAGCGGAAAATGGAGGAAAATGGGGGAAAGTGCAAGGATAGAATAACTCCAGCGGCCATATAAAAGAAGCACAAGTTACTATATTAAAACCCATATCCGCCAAGTTGAGATATCCGTTGAAAATCCTTATTTTTGTTTTTTGCCCAAATAGGAAAGAAAAAGTGATAAGATGAAAGGAAAACAACGAAAATGGAAGTAAGCAAATTGACATAAAAGAAAATGAAGGGACGTTTGGGGAGATTTAGATGGACAACAGCATGCTCCATGTGTCTCCACGAGTTTGCGGATGCCGGGATTCAATGTTAAGGGAAGATAGGGGGTATCGCAATGGAGGTAAAAGTGCCAAGGCACATTTTACCCGCTTATAGAACGAGGAACCTTGCCTGGCCAGGCCATGAGCCTATGAGACCCCAGGCGGGCCAGGGGGCTCAGACTGACCAGGTGGAGCTTGCGTGCCTTGTTGTTGTGCCTGTTGTTGCATGGCAGCGTACCACCAAGCAACATAATTTTGATAGCCTCCCCACTGAGCATAAGGGTCTTCTCCCCCGCTAGATTGAGAGGGAGGTTGTTGAGCGGGAGGTTGTGTGGCTTGCCTGTTCTGATCCTGGTAGCCCTGGTATTGAGGCTGGGCCTGGCGTTGTTGTGGTCTGGCATATCGGTCACTATACGAGTCATCTCGTCTTTGAGGTTGTTGAGAACGAGATTTGTATTCCTGGATGCGGGGTTAAGTCAATACCGTTACTAAAATTATATGGGATTCCGAATTTTCCAATTTTTCCAATTTTTCCTTTTTCTTTTTTCTTTTTTTTTGGTTGCTACTTACTGCACTGTCGATTTTCTCCATGATCATTCTTTTTGCCTCCTCAATGGCGCCCCGGCTCCCAACCAAAGTCACTTCCCGATCAGCATCGCGGCCTACCGGGGACTGAATATTGATTCTGCAACCAGAAATGGCCTGCATTTCTTTGATTGTATCTCCGCCTGTATCGGATTTGTTAACATCAGAAACAATTGGAGTGAGGAAAAGAAGGCTGTAACTGTACCTTTTCCAATAATCATCCCAACTGCATCTGGCGGAATAAACATCATATCGTTGATCTTCTCCCCGCTGGGCCCACCTCCAGATGGATCTCCACCAAATGGCAGACGTGGTTCGCGCTGTGGCGGGTTCGCAAGCTGTCGAGTATCACTCTCAACGATTTCGAGAATCAAATTCTTTGCTCGCTCCGTGGCCTCAGGAGACCCTATCAAATTGACCGGTCGAAGTCCGTTAATGCTTTTATTCTCATTTACGATATTCACATGGCACCCGCTTCGCTCTTGGAGGTCTCTAATAGTTTCGCCTCCTCGGCCGATAATAAGCCCAACCGTCCGGTCAGGAACCATGATCCGTACGGCATCCTCGTCGTCCTGGGACGGCTGACTCGTAGCCTGAGGTGGCATGTGGCCTGGACGGTCTGCCCTAGCACCTGATCGCGACGCACTACTCTCACTGATAATGCGCGTGATTTCCGCTTTCGCATCGCCTCTGGCGGCCCTGCTTCCTGTGATTTTGCAAAGTCTGACTGTACTGCTTGGGTCAGCATTATCCAAAAACTGTATCCTCGTTCCAGTTTCCGATTCGATTCTCCGCAAACTCTCGCCCTGGCGACCGATTATCAGGCCAACCAAGCTAGACTCAACGCTAATGGTTTCGATATTATCGTCCATGCTGCCCGGTCTACGACCTTGAGGAGGAGCCCGGTCATTTGCTCCCCAATATTGTCTCGATGATGGTTGTGGAGAGTACGACTCCTGTCCCCGCCCGCCTGGGCGAGGCGAGAACGAACGTTCCCGCGTATAACCACGTTCACTAGTACCAGCGCGTCTGTCAGCGCGACGCTCATCGCGATACGGATTGTAATTATCACGGAACGTATCACGCGTAATGCGCGGAGGGCTTCTCTGTGGAGATTGCGAACGATGGTAGGATCGTGGCTCGCGTCGTGAATCTACTTCCCGAGGAGGCCCTGACAGGGTCTTGTGGTCAGCAAAAGGGACACAACGGGCTCACAGAAACAGCGCGAAATGCAAACCACAACAACAAAGGACCAATACTTATATGCGCAATATCATACCTCTGTTTGGATCGTGTACAATGCCTTTCTCTGCGGCAATTCCTCGCGCTTTGGCAATTGCGTCTGCGATGCTGACTGAGCCGGTGTTAACAGGTTTGGCGCCGCTGATATCTAAACTCCCCGTACTATCAGGAGGTGGCAAAGAGTAATTGGCAACATTTGTTGACGCCGCTGAGGGGTGGTAGCTTCCTGGGTATGTATGTAAGGGCATTTGCCCTGGCTGAGGCGAGGATGTATGTCCAGCGGCGCTCGTAGACTGGTGGGCAGCTAGCACGAAAAGTAAGGCAAAGGTAAGCAGATTGTCCGAGCCGAAAAAACAAAAGCAAAACAAATGAGGACAAAACTATCACTCCGACGAAGATGACGCTGGAAATACCTAAGGCTGCCAGAATCTGGGAAATATTCTGCTGGTCACCCATGATCGCATGCCGTTCGAAAACTGGTGATGCAGGGGCGGAGGATGGCGAAGAAGAGGAAATATTTTGCGGGAACGCAGTATATCACTTTGGCCCACCAATCGCGCATGCAAATGTAGACTGCTAGTCAAATTAATACTCGAAACAAGCGACCGGATCAGTAACTCTTCCGCATATTCGGTGTAACTGGTCTGTCGTCTGTCGCTGTCATGCTTTTTTCGCCGTCTGCAGTTCTCGAGGGGAGAAAGACGACTGGTCGATGCCAAACTCAAAGGAGCTTAGCGCCCAGTACCAGCTCGGCCTGCAGTCTTGGAGGCGTTTTCAGGTACCGACAAAGAAAGCATCAAGGCAAAATTTGAGCTAAAAGAGAACTGCAGGTAATCAGGTTAAAAATGCTAAGGTGCCTGTCTATAAGGAGTGACCTAAACTAGACGAATATTCTATATAACTAGTTATTTAAAAAATATACCGAGATGTTGTTAAGATCGCTTGTAGATTGAGTTTCTCAAAATTCTTAAGTTCCAAGACTACTTAGACCCCGAAAAGGATTTCTATCAAAAAGGAAAAAAAAAAAAAAAAATATCATGGACGGACGATGTACTTCTTAAGTCCACGTAAACGCTCCTTTGCAGTCTCCAAAACGTCATCATTTTTGCACACGGCAAATCTCAGATAATCCTCGGCGATATGGGCGTTCGTGTCCGTATAGAATTCTGTCGGTGGGATAGCCGCAACCCCAACCTCTTGAATAAGGAACCAGGACAATTTGAAATCGCGGGGGCGGTTTGCAACATGTGAAGGAAACGGGTAATCTTCCGGAAGCTTGACGGCAGCCATGTTTGCAAGGACAAAATAGCCCCCCTCCGGGTCAGAATACTAATGTGGGGAAATATTAGTATCAAGGAGCTACTGAGCACGATCCCAATGTATATCACCACGGACGAAATCCAAACTTACAGGAATACCTAGCTCATCAAACACTTCGCAGAACTTGTCCATTTTTGCTCTCATTTCCGCTCTACTTTGGTCCCAGAATCCAACTTCGTCTGCTTTCTCAAAACCAACGGCCGCGGCTGCTTGCAATGGCGCAACGCTGCTATAACAAATCCTAGTATGCGCTGCTGAAACATATTTTATAAGGTGCTCGGGACCAATCAAGTAGCCTACTCTCCAGCCGGTTGCGTAGAAATTCTTTCCCGCCGACCCGACCGTCAGCGTGAGCGCGGCGACCTCGGGAGACAAGGTGGCCATGCGCGTAAATGGGACGTAGTAAAGGCGATCATAAACTTCATCAGAGAGTATTATGATGTTGTGCTTAACACAGAGCGCAGCTACTTTTTCAAGTTCCTCGCGCGAAAAGACTTTACCGACTGGGTTATGGCTGTACATGATATTAAAAAAGGATCCTCATATATGTCTGGCGAAAATACATTAACATACGGAGTGTTAAGAACCTAGTTAGAAGGGTCAGAAATGAAAGGAATAAAAACCTGGAAAATCATCGGCAGGGGCGAAGGGCAATATCACAAACATACAATCATCCTCGTTTTGGAGTTGATGGTTCTCTCAAGCTCATCGAAGTCTATTGTCCATTCCGCAGCCGAAGATGTCCTCGAAGCGCCATCTTTGGGAGGGTGTAGAGGAACATATCTTATCGTCCCTCCGGGCATCTCAATATTGCTTATATATCTATTAAAGAGTCAGTGTCTAGGGGCGGTATTAATGTGGGGATGGGGCTGGAGTGGAAGAGCGCACTGATCGAAGAACGGCTCAAAAATAATCACTTCATCTCCTTCTTCAATAAACCCCATGAAAGCGCTCAACATGCCTATACAATTTACCTATTAGCTTGTCTTTTACTTCAATGTGAGACGGGAGTTAGTGGAGTCTAACCCTCATTGGCGCCGGTCGTGATTGTGACTTCTGTGTCAGGGTTTAGTTCTCGACCGAAGAAAAGAGAATATGCAGCAGCAATGGCTTTCTTGAGCCGCGGAAGACCCTGTTTAAGCATTAATTTGGACATTCCAAAGTACAGAAAACCTATAATTAATGAATTTGGAAAGGACCTTTGTGGGCGCATATTGATTGCATTCGACCTTGTCCAGGGCATCTTTTGCCGCATCGATGACAAACTTGGGGGGATTATAGCCACTGGAACGAGGGTTTTTGAAGCCGCCATAAGTTTTCAATTCAAACTACGGGTAATCCAGAGTACAGTCCCAAGCGCATACTCACAAGAACCCTTGACCCATATTTACAATGGGTTGAACTGGTGATGCAGCCGCAGCTTCATTGACAATTGACCTAGGAGTGAGGGTGAGCAGAACTGACAAATTCCAACGAGACATCCCGTAGATCAGGTGTACAATACCAGACATCTTGCCTCTGCCCTGCAACCCGCTTTGCTGGGCGGAAAGGATCCCGTCGTGGTTCGGCTGAAGACATCCCTCTAAATGCTGCCCTGAAGATTGGGGAGCACTGTGAACGACCTATGTTTGGGAGTGAATGTATGGAGTGGCGTGTAGGTGCAGAGAACATTGCCCACCAAGCGGTTAAGAACACAGGCCCTTACGAAAGCAAGCGGCTAGCAAACCTATGACAAAATATCATCAAGGATGAAAGATATGAGTTTCGAATATCGTCATTTGAAGCTGACGTGCTTGGATAGGGCCGGCCGACACACTGCGGGACCCCGACCTCGGCAGCGGGCACTGGGATTATGATAGCCCGGAAGATTAGTCATCAATGTTTCGCGTCAACGCGTTCCACGCTGAGCATTTCTTCCCTACTATGTACAGATCTAGACACCTCTTTGATCAACTCTCCTACATGTTTCATAGTGATAGAGAACTGGCCTAGCTGTCAATTACCCGGGTAGGGCTGTTGGGCATTATCAATTATGGTCAAATGTCCAATTTGCGACAAGTTCGTGAAAAAAGACAAGATCAACGCCCACCTTGACTCCGATTGTCAAAGCTTCGTTGACCTCGACTCCAGCCAAACTGATGGCTCCTCTCAAGGAGCTCAAGCAACTCTTCCTGTCTCGTCATTTTTCCAAAACTCCGCAAGAAAGGCGGCTCCTCAACCAATATCGAAAATAGACGGCCTAGCAACATCTCCTACACCGACGCAGAGTCTCAAGGGGAAGCGATCGTTCACGGATCACGGTTGTCCGCAACAAGATCTGGACGGACCTAGAAATGCTAAGCCAGATTATTCGGAGGAGGACAGTGGCCGCATGACTAAGCGGACTAGGACGTCTAAAGCACTCAAAAATGCGGCTCCTCTAGCGGAGCGTATGCGTCCGCAGACATTAGACGACGTTTGCGGACAAGAGCTTGTTGGGTCATCAGGGGTGCTTCGTGGGCTCATTGAACGGGACCGGGTACCAAGCATGATACTCTGGGGTGGTGCTGGAACAGGGAAGACGACTATCGCGCGCGTCATTGCAAAGATGGCCGGTAGCAGATTTGTGGAAATCAACAGCACCAACTCTGGAGTCGCAGAATGCAAGAAGCTATTTGCTGAAGCAAAGAATGAGCTCAGCTTGTCTGGGAGGAAAACCATCCTTTTTTGTGACGAGATCCACCGATTTTCCAAATCACAGCAGGATGTCTTCCTTGGCCCTGTTGAGAGTGGCCAAATAACGTTGATTGGGGCTACCACTGAGAATCCTTCGTTCAAGGTCCAAAACGCTCTGTTATCGCGATGCCGCACGTTTACTCTCGCAAAACTCACAGCTGAGAATATCGTTTCGATACTTAATCGCGCGCTGGAAGTCGAAGGCCCGAATTATTTTCCCTCTCCTCTGGTGGACGACGAGTTGATTAAGTATCTCGCCGCCTTTGCTGATGGGGATGCTCGAACATCCCTCAACTTATTGGAGCTCGCAATGGACCTGTCGCGCCGCGAAGGAATGACTAAAGAGGATTTTAAAAAGTCTTTAACAAAGACCCTCGTCTACGATCGGGCCGGTGACCAACATTATGACACTATATCCGCATTTCATAAGTCCATTCGGGGCAACGATCCTAATGCCGCGCTCTATTATCTAGCGCGAATGATTCAATCCGGGGAAGATCCACTTTACATCGCTCGGCGGCTAATCGTAGTTGCTTCTGAGGATATTGGACTGGCCGATAATACGATGCTGCCGCTCGCGACTTCTGCGTATACCGCAGTGGAGAAAATTGGCATGCCTGAAGCGCGCATTAACCTTGCTCATGTTACGGTCGCTTTGGCTTTATCTAAGAAGAGCACAAGGGCCTATCGAGGCCTTAGCAACGCGCTAGCAGCGTTAGAAGAACCCGGGATGGCTGGTTTGCCAATCCCCATCCATTTAAGAAATGCCCCGACAAGGTTGATGAAAGAAATGGGGTATGGAAAGGAATACAAATATAATCCGAACTACGTTGATGGAAAAGTGGCCCAAGTCTATCTTCCTGAAAAGTTGCTTGGCAAGAAATTCTTAGAAGATCACGATCTTGGACTTCAGGTAGATACAGACATCTCTGGTAGCTTTGAATACAGTGGTGGTTGACTTGGCCAAAGTCCGGCTGTTTATAATATATGGTCATAGCAAGCGCCGCATGAGAGCAAATGATCGATAGAAGTGTTTGCGATCTACATTTAACACCAGGTACTAACATTGACAAACCACATTCGGCCATCTTCATACTCTTCGCCATACTTTTATCCCAGCTCCACGAAATTGTTGCCAAAGCAATGAACTGCGGTCTGTATTCTGCCAGACGGGGCTGACGAGCTACCCCCTGTAGGTTGATGCTATTTGCTACAGATATTTCAATCCCAATGGAACACACATCGCAAACCACGCTATGCCCCATTGGTCTCCGGCATCGACCAATAATCACCAGATGGACAACAAAGATGCAATCCGTCAAGCCTCGACCACCGTGGTTCGCGCAAGGGCAAACGTCGTACCCGTCAACGCTGCTCGTGTGTTAAATGCTGCTCGAAGTCGACATGGTTTCTCCTCCCCAGCAATGTATTCACCGCCGCATGCTTGACCCTGAATCTCTTATCAGACCATTGTTTTTCGTACTTAGTCTTCAAATCTGATTAATTCCTGATGACTCAAGATACTGAAAACGTATACAGATTAGGCGTGCCGTGTGTTCCTTTTATTTTCTCCTTGTTTTTGTTTGAACGTTGTTGGTTAGATCAAGGACGGCAAGATGCTCGGGTTCAACAATGAGTTTCACCGTCAGCCGTTCCGCCAAGCCAATTTGGCCCCCAACTCCCCTTTACCATCACTGAGGCCCCGAATCATTTACCCTTCCACCAGCACTAGCAGGGTGAGTAATTGGGGGCATCATTGCCATTTTGTCTCCTTTGAATTTGTTCATTGCTTTGGCCATCCGCGATCTCCGTCCGCCTACGTCCCAGTTACACTAACATGCCACGCCACGGTACAAGATTGCCAGTTCGCAATCTCCACCTACTCCTGAAGTGGATGAAGTTATATCGTACCAAACCTCATTGGAGAGCCGTAGATTTTTCCAGGATACACCCAGGCGATTAGAAAATCGGGAATGCAGGAAGCCCATCCCGGCCCAGCCCAGGCCAGTCGAAATACATGCGGATGCGACTGTAGTGGTTCCCGACCGTAATGGTGGACCTCCTGGTGAGATCATAACAATCCATCCCAACTGGGAACACGATGCTAACAGGCGACCATAGGACACAATCCAAATTCGACCTGGCAATCTCCATCGTACGGCGATCATTACGCCTTCATAGCCGTCGACCCCTCCACAAAAGCATCAAATGCTGGTATCTCCTATGTGAGGTCCCGAGGCCAAACGGAAGACGACCGGCGCTACAAGCGCATGTTAAAAGAGAAAGGGGGCAGCTGCATATGGTGTGCCCAACGGAGAAAGCCTTGCGATCTTGAAAAAAATTGTGTTTGGTGTAAGCAGAACGGCCTGCCATGCCTCCGTAGCTCTGAGCAGATTGGGTTGTATAGCCCTATCGAGCCCAGCACCCCTGGGTGCCGTCAAGCTGCAATTTCCCGAGCAAAACATAATACTTTCTTGAGAGCCAACAAACTTCTAAAAGAATCCAAGACCTGGTTGACAAGTTCCAACTCTGTGGCACAGAACCCGTCGGCACGGGTCATTTTAAATATTCAACGTGACCAATCGGATCCGTTTGGTTTGGTGCTACTGGATGCAATACGCCCGGATTTACCAGAAAACCATTTTCATCTCCCGAGGGAAGAAAAAGGTCGATTGCTCAATAGCATAGGTCGGGCGATTCCTTTTCCACTGCTGCACCATGCTGACCATCGCAGCGAGCATTATGACATTTTTCTGATGGCAACAAACATTTTCCGCTCAGTTTCATTCCTTATTAGCACTACATGTACCGGGCTCCATATATTACCTACATATTATGATATAGTAAAAACTACATCTGTGGATCTACTAGTCTCTCTCGCCAAACTCATCGCCCAACTTACTGATGATTTCTGTTCGAAGTTGTGCACCAGACTGCGACCGTCAAAATCAAAACCGATTCCTCAGAATATCAATATTGCCGTTAACGTATACCATCAGGTCCTAGTTGCATTGCAAGACTTTCAGCCAGGTGGCGTGATTCAACAAATATTTTCGGGTATATCAACCCAAGTACCCTCTAGCCTTTCATTGATAGAACGACTTTTGTCTGTCGGCCACTTTTCTAATCGACGTACGGCAATAGCTCCTCTTTTGGTTCCTAATAACTTTCACCTAGCCATGTATCTTCGATGTGGAGACAAGGAGTCGCTTTCACCAGCGATTGAGTGCCTGGTTGCTTCGTTTGGCATCCAAAATCCAAAATTTACTCTCTCACAACTGCTCACTTGCCATGATCAGGAGAACCCTCTGATCAAGGCTCCTGTCGTGTGCCCTTCGCACGCACAAATAATGACCCTTCGTCATTCCCGTGACAAAACTTATGACCCGCCTTCCGATGTCAATGTCGAACCTCCGAGGATCGAACCTGCGAGTAGCGGGAGCTCTCGACAACAGACTCTAGGAGTGACGGACTCCTCACCGTGCACTTCTGTGGATGATGATCGCTCAGATTTCTTTAGATTCGAGCAAGAGCTCTCCGTGGAAATATATTTCAAAACAGACGAATTTATTCGCGACCTTGAGGCTGGTGTTTGTGGGGCTAAATGGCGGCCTTCGGTTGATTCTGGTAGCTTAGGCAAGGTCAATCCTCGCCTTCAAACTACCGGAGACGTTGACAACTTCACCTGAACAAGCCCAAATATCTACGAAAACATTTCAATGTTTATTTAGATTTCATTCCCTTTCGTTACATATCCAGGCATCAACCCTGGCTGGACCATAGGCCATGCCGACATACCTCGAATACGTACATAAACTATTTGAGTTTCCTTTTTCCCACTTGATTTCTAATGAATGGGCTCTCTTCCCTTTATTTATTATGTTTTCTTACATCCCCACTTGCAGAGCTTGCATATCCACGATATACTACACAGTCTTCCCTCGTTTTCTCGTTGATCTCGCCGCATTTCTATCCTTTGTCTCTCTGTTGCTTGCTCCGCTTTTTAACTTTTGTTCGCAGAGGTTTACGCACAGTAATGGTTTACGGATGTACTATGGTAAAATATCGGTAAACCGGGTATCTGCATGGAGCAGCATGGGTATTGGGGGGACTTTACCTTGTATATTGCTTGTAATTTCGTCAGGGGGGTTTCTTCCTTTTTTAAACCAACATATCGCATTACATACCAGCTTCATAGCACTTGGGACAAATTCCCGCACATAATAGATGGAAAAAATAGTTTACTTTTCTTTAATTATCACTTTTCCAGCTATAAATACATGTCTACCGGAAATAACTTCAATTTTTTTCCTACTTCTTCTGACTTGAGCATAACATCACGTGCGCTCGCGTCAACCGCGACTGCATCTCAGCATGCGCAAAATGTAACCACCAAAGGCGTAAGATATTTCCAAAGTTTACACAAACAAGACACAGAATCTCCATTCCCACATCGACAGCCTACATCAATCAATAAATCGTCGTTATACCTCAAACGCTCGCTTTTTCATGGTGTCCATTGCATTTCTCAACCGCTCCAAATCCTCACCGCCATCAGCCAAAAAGAGTAAACAATAAATACATTTAGATGGCCTCGTCTTCCGCACATCCTTCGTTCCCGCCGCGATCATCTTACGTCGGCGGGAAACTTCCCGATAGATCTTTGGGCAATAACCACCTCCCATTTGGCGCTTCAGTTCTCTCACGGCGGGATCGGGGAGACTTTGCGGGCGGGGATGGCGGTCTTTCAAAATCAGCGCCCGCCCCGCCAGCACATGCGCAACAAAATCTACATCAACAACACCCACAAACCAATAACAACCCACTCAATGAGCTGACGGAGGAACAGAGGGAGGAAATCAACGAAGCTGTAAGCAAAAATTTATAGCCATGAAACCGTCCACCTCCATCCCTCCACCCGCTAATCAGTCTCATCAAATATAGTTTACCCTCTTCGACCTCGACCGCGACCGCCATCTCGACTACCATGAGCTCCGCGTCGCCCTCCGCGCACTAGGCTTCACCCTCTCCAAACCTGACCTCATATCCCTCCTAACAACCTACGGCGTCCCGCGCAATTCACAACAATCATCCCAACCACCTTCCGCACAACAGCAACGGGCAGCGGGCCAGCGGGGCGGCGCCAACCCGGAGCAGCCCCCACATCCATCCAGCCTCCTCATGCCCCTATCTGCCTTCCAGACGCTCACTGCGCGCAAGATACTAGAGCGGGACCCGCGCGAAGAGATTCTTAGGGCCTTCGAGCTGTTTGATGAAGGCGGGAAGGGGTTTATTGATCTGGAGGACTTGAGGCGGGTGGCGAGGGAGTTGGGGGAGACGGGGTTGGAGGAGGAGGAGTTGAGAGCTATGATTGAGGAGTTCGATTTGGAAGGTGTGGGAGGGGTGACAAGAGAGGGATTTGTGGGAATTTGTTTACAGTGAAACGTTCTTTCTTATGTTTTTGGAGGGGTGTTGCGGTTGGATTTCCAAATTTCTGTTGTTGGGGTTGTGTTCTTCTTCGTTTTTTGCTTTGCTTGCTATGTATGTATGGTTTTTGAATGGGGAGTTTGTCTTGCCTATTTCATTTTAATATTACTTCTTCCCTTTTTTCATATGACCCTCCTTGTCTTGGGCTACTTCCCATGTCTCGCCCCTGATGCGCTCTCTACGCTTCCCATTGATGTATGGCTGGCGAAAGTCTGCAGCACCGGTGCATTCTTCGACACTCGCGGTCCGCGGATCTAGGCTGGCATTTTCAGGGTGATCGCCTCCAGCACCTCAAGGATGGGGAGCCTGCGAACCGCAGCCGGTGTGAGATCAAACTGGAACACAGATGCATGTGCAGAGCCATGTGAAGATGGTCCACTGGGTGCTTACATAGGCCTCATGGGAAGGAGGATCCGTGGGCGGTTGTATCGGCTTGCTTCAATCACACATACATACACAATCATTGGGATAGCATCACGAGCTTGATGCGCTAGCGGACTGGCACCATTGTTGACGAAATCAGCCCCCCTCCCCCCCCCCCGGGAGAGATTGACCAAATTCATGGCCAATAGGACTCATTCAGCAGACGAATACCGTAAGAAATACAAAACAACCCTGTGTATGCGTGGGTTTGGGC
>QGQJ01000464.1:0-44110 GCA_003206725.1 Blastomyces emzantsi | reverse complement strand
GCGAAAAAGTATCGATATGTATAGGGAGAACGTGGATTGCAGGGTGGGAAAATCAGTGGTTGCAAATCGAAGAAGGCATTGGTATCTCGGACAGGGAAAAGAAAGCTGATGAGGGCGTGCGTATATGTTAAGTCTGAGATTTGGTAAAATAGTAGAAATTTGTTCGCTATTTCTTGGAATATTTCTGGCGGTAAATTATTGGTTAAATCGATGAGCCAGATCCTTTCGTCGATTCATTAATAATGACTACCGTCTGGGTTAGTGACCTAAAGGGCAAAATATGTTAGCATAGGACGACAAGGACAAGCCAACCACCGTGGCGGGATTTGCAACACCATACCTTCAAAATTCTTCTCGAGAAATCTTGATCGTCTGCGATGCTGCCGTTGCTCTGGCGTCGTTGGGACATCATGGCTGGATCTAGGCGAGAGTCGGACAATGAAGTATGTTGAGAAGAGCCCGGTTTCCCTCCCGAGACGAAACTGCTAATGGTTGCATTGCGGCGATATTCCTCTTCCACGGCCTTGCGCTTCTTGTATTTCATGAAGAAAAATCCACCACCGATTAGGGCACCCAGAGCAACGACGCCCACAACCACGCCAGCTGCGATACCAGCTTTGTTCGGACCCTTTCCGGAATCACTATCAGCGGTGACAACGACGGTTGGACCTCCATTCTTGGAGCTGGAGGAAGTTTGGGTACTGCTAGAACTGTCTGCTGTTGAAGACTTTCCTCCAAGCACTGGGATGAATCTCTCCTGCATCAAGCCAGTAAGGTGTACATGAAATGCTTCCTCTCCTCCGCCTGAAATAATCAGTTTTTTGATATCCAAAAAAAAAAAAAAAGAGATTGTTGTGGGTGAAATGGGATAACCTACATGTCTCACTGGGCCATCCATCGCATGGCGTATTGCATGCAGACATCTTCGTCTTGTCTGACTCTCGTGGTATTTCATCTCCACAGAAACAATTGGAGCCGCTGTAAAGAGCCATCACGGGCCTTTTATTTTTGACACATATTTTCTGACAGTGTCCAGTCGACTGCCATGTATATTCACCAAAATCTTCTAGTGGCTTGCTGGACTTGTAGCAGCCTTTGTCGACAGTCTTGTTCACTTGTATTTGTGGTTCGTCTGGCGCTTGGCGGACAACGCGGACTGGATCAGTGGTGCCTATACCGATAAGCACGGCCAGAACGAGGCCCTGATATATGAACTTCATGTTGGGATGTCGAGCGGCGGTCCGAGTGTCGGGACGAAAGAGGAAAAAAAGCAACGACGAAAATAGAATTCTGGAAATAAAGGCCCCTGATGGTTTATTGGGGGTGGTTGTTCCAATACTGGAGTCCTGGGGCCTCGAACGAGAAGGCCAGCAACGAGTTCACGAATATATTTTTCCACCTATTATTTCTCTTCAAAAGAAATCCCCTTTCTTTCTCGACGTCTGGTTCTCCAAGAACTGACGTTTCCTTTTCCTCCGTATTCAATGGGTCCACCCCTAGTCATCCACCATTGACGCGATTGTTGTTCCTGGAGGGGACACTGATGAAAGGAGGTGAGTCTAAACGGCAATACTGGGTCAGCAGGGAGGGTCGATAGTGATCTGTGTGGTCGTTGTAAACAAAAGATGATAATAACACCAACGATGACAATGATAAAAAAAAAAAAAAGACAGTATGGATGAAAAAAAGTATCCCCTGTTTGATGAAGGATGGATGGATATAGATGGATGGATGGAATGTAGGTGCTGGAAATGGGAATGTTGGGCGTATATTTGAGGAGTGGGGAAGACGAAACGGACTCACCACCCCCTGACCCTTCCTGTGGCACGTACAGGTAGTGTTTCGTTCAGTTGGAATCGAACACGGGAAAGATGAAAATAAACTGGAAACCAAGACGAATAGAATGCAGCGAGCAGAAGGATCGTAAAAGGACTGATGGACAGTCGATGAAAAGCTCACAAAAGACCGGATGCTGGGGTGAGATGGGAAAGGTAACGAGCGTGGGAAGATGGGAAGAAAGAGAAGAGGAGAAGACAGCAGTGGACGGATGTGATGTGGGTTGGGCAAGGAAGTTTTGGGCGACAACAAGACGACGGGACAGGAGGAGAGCGAGAGACCAAACATTATTACCAGACAGTACTATGTAGTATACTGTACCAAGACCTGCAAACCGGGAATGTCCCCTGCAGACACTCCGTAACTGGTATCTATGTACAGATTATGTATGTATGTATGTATGTATGTATGTACGGACGCTCGGTCAGGTAATGTTCACGCTGTATCAATGCATTGCGCATTGCTGGGAATGCAAAACGGGTATGTTCGGCGGCAGGGTCCATGCCCTGCACTGTGCATGATTGGGTGTTGGCTGCTAAAACGGGCCAAAACTGTTTCTCCGGAGTCCTCCTGGGCAGCTGCAAAATACACTTTCTGTTATGCTTGTACTGTACCTGGCGTACCAATTTTACAGTACCAGGAACCAGGCATCTCCCGGTTTAGTCAGCCTTTGCCAACCGCTCGCCAACCCTCGCCAAACCCGGGCCTAACCCCTAACCCGCATCCGAACTAAACCCAACAACCTTGGAACTCCGCCCTGAACTACTTCCAGCCGGTGCTGTGTTTGATCTCCATGGACCATCACAAAGCTCACACAACAGGAAAAAATTACCAACAACCTGCAAAGTCTCGCGTTCATTGCCTTTGTTTCGCCCTCCCAAAATCCCGCAGGCAAAAAAATCCTCTTTCCCCTCAAACATGAAACCACTAGGTGGATGTCTTGCCCAAGGCAAGATACGACCGCAAAGGGACGGACCCTGGGCAGCTCATGTCCTGTCCATGTACTATGTATGTATGAGCATTGGTAACCATGCCTTTCTTCAAGCAATGCATCAGTGCATGAGCATCATGAATCTTAATCAGATCTAACAAAAAAAAAAAAAGTCTGTGATCTTTTGTGCAGTACAAGTCTCATTCAAATTCTTTGCTATTTTCTTACTGACATTTTTCATCTGTCAGTGACATCTCTTTTTGTTGATCTTCAGAAGGAGAATTAAATAAATAAAGAAAACATCACAACTGGATGAAAAAAAAAAGAAAAAAAAAAAGAAAAGTACTCAAAAAGTATCTGGTGCTGTCATTATTTTCTCTCAGACAAAACTGTTTCTTCACATTTTCAAAACAACCCAATCACAGGCTCAAAGAATGACTTGTTGTGAAACAAGAGTTGTAAAATTGAGTTCACTGATTGACACCACTTTTTCCTCT
Source organism: Blastomyces emzantsi (assembly GCA_003206725.1). Lineage (NCBI taxonomy): Eukaryota > Fungi > Ascomycota > Eurotiomycetes > Onygenales > Ajellomycetaceae > Blastomyces > Blastomyces emzantsi. The sequence goes on along the minus strand of QGQJ01000464.1, from coordinate 40,846 downwards.
CAAGCTGCTCATGATTTGCCATCCTCCCCCATAAGAAGAGACAAAAGCTTCATGAATGGAATGCCGTATATTGCCACATTTTCCCCTTCATTTTGAAAGTCTTCGCTGAAACACATGCTCAATGTTGATATAAAATACCAAGCTGACTGAGAAACTCCAGAAATACAATGCGCTTAAGAACTACGCTCAAAGATACCACACGCCCAGAAAAATTGAAGACGAGCAATATTCTTCATTAAAAAAAAAACACACACAAGGAAAAAAAGAAAACAAAAGAAAGAAAACAGAAGAAACAGCAGTGGGCAAACGCCACACCTTTCGATCGCGGAATTATTTTCAGGGCGCGCGGGCTTGCTCATGAGGATGATGATTATTCTGAGGCGACGCCTGCCTGTCCTTCGCACTTAGCTGAGTTGGCTCCATTCGCACCCCGCTGCAAAAAAAAAGCCCCTGACTAGCCCGTATCAACCAACAAAAAAAAACTTCACCAGCTCCACTCAAAGGCGCGGCCCTAAACTCAAAAAGAACCAAGCGGGCAAACTCTTTGCTCACCCCACCGTTGCTATGAACTTGTGATGATGCAACCACACGATGCAAGCCAATTAAACATGTGGGAACAGCTGGTTGTTCGGGGCCGAAACATTTCGAGGGACCCTAGTACAGAAAAGGCTGGCACCGCCACAGTTTTGCCTCCTGATTGACGAGTTGCTAATTTCAGGCGGCTTGTGCATGTTGTGGTTGTTGTTGTTGTTGTTGTTGTTGTTACATCGCAGCTGGCGTCAAATAATACAGAGGGAGATCTTAGAAGATTTTCATGTGCTCTTTCATAAATAGGGGCCATTGTGTGTCTGTTCTGCATGTTTATAAGATCTCTGTAGATATATATCTGTTATTCTGTAGCCTGCAAGTAAAAGAGAATTGAATTGTTCTGTTTACCCATGTTCTTACAAGCAACTGACCAGAAAAATTTCAAAATAAAATCTTCCATTGTCGAGTTGAGTTCTTCGTTATGGATCTAGACGCGCTTTCGATCGGGTATTGTGTGTGTAAGGTCAATAATACCAGCGCATCGTTCATGGGTAATAATCAGTCCCTCTGATGAATTTCTGGGTTGGCCCATGTCAATTAAAACTGCTGGTTTTGTTCAAGCACACGTAATAACGCGCAGGGCAGGGCAGGGTTATTTTTTTATCAAGAGAGCCTACAACCCGCCCTCACGCTTAGTTGACCCTTGTCCACGAGTCGATTAAGAAAAAAGAAGGGCGGACAAAAACAAGAAAACGAGCAGAATTTCAATTTTCCAAGGCTGCAAGAGCGCCCTGGGGGGAGTGTCACCACGCTTCAATAATATGTTGCAACTATATAACATCTATGACTGCTCCTCTCTCTTTGCCTCTCTATTGTGCATGGACTTCTTCCTACTTTTGGTCCTGAATTTGGTCTTTTTCTTCTTCTTTCTTTTGCAGCCACTGAATCTTGGTTGCATATGAAATCTTCCTCTTTATGTTGAAATGCCGGCTGGCTCAGCATGAATATAGCTACTGCTGCTCAATCTTAATTACTCAAATGCTGTTGACAATTCGAACTGCGGAGCAAAGAAAAAAGAGAATGAAACCTTGATTACTCTTATGGTCTCGTCGTTCCCTACGTTACTATTTTACTATTTTAACACTTTCCTCTTACTATTTTTTTTAATACTTTAAACTCAAGCCATTTCGTTCATTTCTTTCTTGACTGGTATGTCTGATATCAGGCGGAGAATGTACTCTGCCTTGAGTTCATAATACGAATATCTATATTTATAGATCTAAATATGAACTGATTCTTGAAATAAACGGGCTATAGTTATAGACATTTCTCAGCTTTGCAGAGCAACCATAATACAGTCATTTGATTTTATTCCCAGCCCTGGCCCAGCTATAGATAGAAGCTCACTCTATACTTGATGAAAATGAGCTGCAGTCAAAACCACCAACTATCATTTCATTTCTATCTTTACATCAGCTGCGGATTCCATAGTTAACTGTTGGAACGTTATAGCAAGCTGAAGAATTGCGAGTTTCCTTTATACACCCATTGAATTTCTGCTGTAGAACACCTTGCCCCCCTCTGTGGATGAAGGAAGTTTAAAACCAACCCAGTAGATGATTATTACTTCATTTGGCCATATTAGCTACTCCATACATGGTGATATCCGTGGATCGTTTCATTCTGCCCATTGGAGCATATGCTCTTGTATGTGCACTATAAAAACACATGTCCAGCTAACATAGAGGCAAAAAGAGAAATATATATTCATTTATATATATATATATGCTGGAGATATTATTCAGAAATCGACCGTTTGCCCATTTCCATTGTCGTTTTAGCATGCTATCAAAAAACCCCAAAACCATTCGGAATACCAGGTAAACAATGATATAGGTAGTAGCAGTTAGGTATTTGATATAAAAAAGCAAGTTCGATGTAAATACAACACACAAAATGCCAACGTATCCCACCAGTTTTGTCTTTATTATGAAAAATGAAAAATGAAAAAGGAAAAAAAGGAAAAGGAAGTCAGCATAAAAATGATTGTGGCCAATCCCTTCCGTGAGGTCGCGCTAACCTCTCACTTTATATTCGCCGGATACACTCTCCCACCCCTTCTCAACCAACCCCTCCCCATTTCCTTTCCTGCACCACCCCTTCATTTGTATCCCCGTATGTTACTTCACCCATTGACCCCATTTAAGGCTTGGGAATATGTATCGTCCTGCTCACCATCAAGCAACCATGTATAGCAAACAAGGCAACGACCGGGTGAAATTCCAGCAAGGAGCCAGCCCCCATTACGCCGAACGGTATCTCCTCCAAAATCCAATCCTGCGATGCCCAATACGCCATCAGCGCCACAATCCCCAACGTCGTCGGGATCGGCGTGCCTTCGAAATATTGTGATTTACCTGACCCGTCCTTCGGGAGCGTGGCCACGGTCACGTTGAAGCGGGCGAGGCGGGTAAGGCCGCACAGCACGAAGAAGGTGAGGAATACATGGTCGAGAGGAGTGCGCATGCCGATTGCGAAGGCGGCGGCAGCCGGTGCAACGCCGAAGGAGATCTGGGAAATGAAGAAAAAAAAATTTGGGGGAAGAATAAGTTTTTCACGTTATACATAGGTAGGATGTTAACGATGGGTTTGGGTTTGCTATTACCAGATCAGCTAGCGAATCGAGCTCTTGGCCCATCAGTGACGACTTTCTCCGCCATCGGGCGATTTTGCCGTCCATGAAGTCGAAGAAGAGACCGAAGGGCATAAATGATAAAGCTATCCATAGATCTTTGTAGTCTGTCGGGTCGCCAAGACAATATCGCATCGACGAGAAGACGGACATGACTGTATAGCATGGAGGTGTTAGAGGACGACATTTACACTTATATGTGTTTGTTCAAATTCGGGATATCGACTTGCCTCCGCAGAATCCTATAAGAGAGTAAAAGCTCGTTAGATGATGAGCGACGAACAAAACTAGAAACAACAGAGAGACGGCTTACCATTCAATTCAGTAACAAGGTCCGCCAGATGTAATGCCCTGTATATATTGAAAAATAAATCCCATCAATAACTTTTGTTTCTTGAAGAATAAGTGGGAAAAATGATAATTTCGCCGGTCTGGGAGCTGACCTGATCAAGCTGAAATGGCCCGCATCAGCCGAGAGCAGCATTTTCTGCTTGTCTTGCACTGGAGAAATACGTTAGCTACATGCTGTCGACAAACAGCAGTTCCAGAGGATGTAATATAAGCTCTCACCACGGTCCTTTCTGCTTGTGTCGGCGTTGGCGCCTTCGCTGCCAGCTGGGCTGGGGGCGGCAGAGCTTCTTCTCGACATAAAGAAGGGTATTATTTGATTATAGTATCGGAAAATAATAAACTACCCAAGATAACAAGAAAATAATATAATATGTGGTTGAGTGTTGAGAGTGGGAGGATGGGGGGAGCAAGAACAAAATTGTATTGCCGTCAAGAAGTTGTTGAGGTTCGCAGGAACCAAGCAATGGGGATATTTCGTCATATTGATTGGGATCTCACCGCAAGCTTGGAACTCAAAAAAGCCTGCACAAGAACTAAAACGAGAATTACCCGCCATACAACATTCTTGGACTCTATTTGCACTAATGGAGAGCTCACAAGTGTTTTCATGATCAATATGATCCCATTAGTTTTCACTTAGAAGAACTGTACAGAATATTGTGACTTTTCAAAAAACGAACATCTAGTCCTACAATAAATACCACAATGCCTTTATAAAGTAGAGAATAAAGACAGCTTCTTTTTTAAATAATGCGGAACCAAGTAGCAGTTTGGTAAATTGATAACCTCCGTTGAGAGCTCCCAAAACGCCAATGACAAAAAGAGAAACCTCTAGAACTTCCGCCCGCCGAAACCACCGCGAGACCCGCCCCTGGAACCACCGCGGGGTGTAAATCCTCCCCTTCCACCGCGAGGGGCACCTCTTCCGAAGCCTCCGCCCCGTCCTCGTGGCGCGCCTCTTCCTCCACGAGGAGCTCCTCGCCCACCGCGACCACCACGGGCTGCGCCTCGGCCAGCACCACCGACCCTCTTCGGTTTTGGGGCACCTATATAGAGTAAGAAACTATTCGCGACGTAGAAATATGTATAGACGGGGTTGAATGGGTTTACCTGGGGGTGGTTTCGGTTTAGGCAAGAACCTGGGGAAAAGATATATTAGTCGATCTGTGCTCGTAGGAAAATTGTCGGAGTATTGGAGAGAGAAACAGGGCATCTCGCATACTTCTCTAATGGCAGCAATTTATCTCCTCCAATGTAGAACTTATCTCCCGATTTGAATGAAGTTGCGACGATTCCTTCCTGGGGCTTTATAGTGAAGTAGACTTGGTTGATAGGGCCTAGGACTTCATCGACTTTTCCAACGGGAGTCTAACGTACACGCAACATCGAAATATTAGCATTTTATGTTTACCCCTTCTAATAGGGAATCTTGGGCCTGCCGAATTATGCGTACCTTATTTTCCAAATATATCGGTGCATTGAAGTAGGGAATTTTTGGGTTGATGGACTCGCAAACCATCTCTCCTTCGCAGGCGTGCACGAAAGAACCCATCTCTGTCCATAGGTCAGCTTACAGCGCAGCGTAGAACATGATTACTAGACATGAGGCTCACCCAAAACAGTAGCTGGAGGGCCGAATGAGGGCTGGAAGCCTCCTCCTCGTCCTGCGAAATAAAAGTTAGATTCATTTATCATTTCGAGATCCAGGGCTGCGGTTTGAAAAAGTTGACCCACCACCACGTCCACCGAAGCCTGAGCTGCCCCTATTGGCGCCAGTAGCAAAGCCACCGCGGCCTCGACTGCCTCCTCTGAAAGACATGGTTGCGGGCGTTTGAATTGATGATGGGAGAAAAGGAGCGCTGTCGAGGGCTTTTTCCAGCAGCGCAGCTTCTTCAATCTTATTTCGCCGACAAAATTCGTGGGAGCCAAAATGAAAGCATCACGTGACTCACCGCCTTCAAATAATTGCTTTTTTTTGCACAGTCACGGTTGATGAACAGGTGTATACAGAACTTGGAGTGACCACGACAGACGGACAATTATTGTCGAACAATTAATTGCGGAATATCACATTGAGCGTCATAATGGGAGAAGAGTCCGCCAACATTTTAAGCTCTGCGAACCAGCAACAGAGCCTCCCTCACAGACCGGCCATGGAGGCTTCTAACCCCTCCGACTCAAATGCCCCGCCTCCGCAGAAAGCTGCAAAAGCGAAGCCGAAAAAGCCTGAACCTGCTGCAGAAGTGCCTCTACCGGATTTCATTATAGAGCGGAATAAGCTTTTCGAACAACTTAAGCAGAAGCATGATGAAGAATTAAAGCATAAGCCCCGCTTCGATATCAATGTTACGATCGACATTGGAGACTCGAACCCCTCCACCGTCATTGGCAAGGCGTGGGAAACCACGCCAGGCTCATTTTTGCGCGATATACCCAAGGAGATCAGTTCTTCTGTGGTGATTGCGAAATTGGACGGGAAGGAACTGTGGGACCTGGATAGGCCATTGGAGAGGGATTGTAGGGTCACTTTCCTTCCCTTTGACTCCGTTGAGGGAAGAGAGGTTTTCTGGCATTCTAGCGCTCACGTCCTGGGAGAGGCTTGCGAATGTCATTATGGATGTTTGCTTTCACATGGTCCACCGACGCCTCAAGGCTTTTTCTACGATATGGCCTTGGAGCCAGGGTAGGTCTTTGCTCCCCGTCTCTGCTTCGTCCGTTTTGAGGACTTTGACTAAGCTTAACAATATTGTAGTCATGTTGTGAAGGAAAGCGACTGGCCAGCGCTTGATGCAAAATCAGCCCGTATTTTCAAGGAAAAGCAACCTTTTGACAGATTGGAAGTCTCGAAAGAGGATCTGAAGAAAATGTTCGCATATAGCAAATATAAATTGCACTACATTAATAATCTCGTTGAAGGGGAGAGTAGTACAGTTTATCGATGCGGTACCCTCGTCGACCTTTGCAGAGGACCTCATATCCAGAATACGGGCAAAATTAAGATAATGAAGATTATGCAGGTGTGTATAATGCCAGCCGTTTTCAAACCTCAGAAGCTAATATCTTTTCAAGAACTCCGCAGCCTATTTCTTGGGTGATCAATCCAATGACGCTCTACAGCGGATACGTGGTGTAGCATTCCCCGACAAGAAGCAAATGCAAGAGCATCTAAAATTCCTCGAAGAAGCTGAAAAACGGAACCACCTTAGAATTGGAAAGGATCAGGATTTGTTTTTCTTCGACGAGGTTTCCCCGGGATGCCCATTTTTGCTTCCTAATGGCACAAAAATTTTCAACGCCTTGCAAGGGCTTTTGCGGTCTGAGTATCGTAAGCGCGGTTATCAGGAGGTTCAATCGCCAAACATGTACGATGTTGGCATCTGGCGTCAATCCGGACATTGGCAACATTACAAGGACGACATGTTCAAGCTTGATATCGAGAAAAGAACGTGGGCATTGAAACCCATGAATTGCCCTGGACACGCGATCATGTTCGGGCACAAAGAGCGAAGTTATCGAGAACTACCCCTTCGGATGGCGGATTTCGGCGTGCTGCATCGAAATGAAGCATCTGGTGCTCTCCACGGGCTCACGAGAGTGCGGAAGTTCCAACAGGATGACACCCATATATTTTGTACTGAGGATCAGGTGAATTTTATACACTTATCCCTCTGTATTGGTGTGTTTAACTAATTCCTGGTAATAGATTATGCAAGAGATTGATGGCCTTTTCGACTTCCTCCGTGCCATATATGGATTATTCGGCTTTAGCTTCAAACTGAAACTATCCACAAGGCCGGAGAAGTATATGGGGAAGCTTGAGACGTGGAATTACGCCGAGGATCAATTACGTGCTGCTTTGACTAAATTTAAGGGCAATGACTGGGAAGTTGAAGAGGGCGATGGTGCCTTCTATGGACCCAAAATCGACATCACAATCCAAGACGCGTTGAAGAGAGAGTTCCAGTGTGCTACCATCCAGCTGGACTATCAAATGCCAGTGAACTTTAAACTGGAGTACATGACTGGCGAGACGGGAGCCAAAGCGAAGGCTACAGGGAAACCGGCCGAAAACCCCGACGAAAAGCCAACAGGAGATGCCGCTCTACCAGAAGCTCCTCCCACCAACAGCGACGAGCCAGGCCCGGGCCGCGCCCGCCCCGTTGTTATCCATAGAGCGATAATTGGCAGCTTCGAGCGGTTCTTTGGTATCATCATCGAGCATTTTGGCGGCAAGTGGCCGTTCTGGCTGAGCCCCCGCCAAATTTTGATCGTACCCGTCATGCCTGCTGTCAACGACTATGTCGAGGAGCTACAGCAGATTCTCAAGGGAGACAAATTAAACGTCGATATTGACATTAGCGGTAATACGATGCAGAAGAAAATCCGCACAGGCCAGATCGCGCAGTATAACTTCATCTTTGGTAAGCAATGGCTTTTCCTTCTCCTTTCTCCTTTTCAATGATGCTTCGCTAGCACCTCCCTCACCAGGACCCGAACCACTGTTTTATACTAATCGCAAATTTTTTTTTTCCCGAATAATTTAGTTGTCGGCGCCCAAGAAAAGTCAACCCGCACTGTCAACATTCGCAACCGCGATGATCCTAGCTCTCAAGCGAAAGGCAGCCTTGTTCCTTTGGAGGAAGCCCGGGTCAAGCTACGTGCTCTTCGTAAGGAGCGCCGTCTTGTGAACGAACTTTAGATAGACGTAATGAAGTGTCAAAAGACAAAATCATCATAAATCTCTGTTTGTAAGAGGTCTCTCTTGGTGCCGATTTCCTTTTTTCTTTCTTTCCTGCGTCCTTTCCCATGCTTTATTTACCAGTTCTCGGTTTCGGTCAGTTTCCAGTCAATACTTAGCAATGAAAAGAGCCGGTCATGGTTTCAAAATAAATCTGCCAGGAAGAAAATATATGATCACAGAAGGGTGAAGGAAACAATGGTAGACGGGCGGATATATAGACAGAAAGACAGAGAAGACAGTCATGGAAAGCCTGATATACACAGTCCTGACAGGAAGCATGTTCTCTCCATTATTTCGTGGAAGTAGGATTGTCAGGTACGGGCATCAGGTGCTAGGTAACAGAATTGAAACTCCTCGTACCGCTGAGAAGGAGTTGTTAACTTAATAGTTGATATCACCGTATTCCTGACTGTAGCGCGTAAGGATTTTATGCTTTCTTTTATATCTGGTATATTGCAATCCACTAGCCCACCATTGTCCATTTCATCTTTTCATCTAAAACCTTGAGGGAGAACTAGGATGGGTCAGTTCTCGTTCCGCACAGAGTCATTAAAAGTTGTGTTGGATACAGTTCTTTTCACTCTGTCAAGGGCCAATTCCCGTGAAATCTTTCTCAGTGTGTAGAATTTCACCTGAATCAGGAAGTTCATCCAGTGCTGGCTGTGGCCACATTTTTGTTCTCCCAACTAGGGCCTTTGATGAAGCAGAACGCTGGTATGCTCCGCTTTATGCAGCGTGACCCCCGCTGAACCAGAGGGTGCCTGTTTTGGATTCCCAATACCATCAGCAGTGATTTTGATATTATAAATAACTTTAGACGGAAGCTGTCAGGGTGTAGCGAGCTGCATAATATTTCTCTGTTCCGTTAGGGCGATGCGTCGGAGAGTCGCGATTCTATGTCAAGAATTTCAGCAGGTACTCTCGTTTCCCGCTACATTGACTCATTCTCTGCCGTGATAAATGTCACGGAGTTGGTTACCTTGGACAAAATTGTGCTTGGATAGAAATTAGCCCTAGCGGTGTTATGGGGAGCTGGGCACGGCTTTTCGCAAGTTAAAATTCCGACCGATGCCCTGCAATCTGTTCTTCCTCGACAGTTCCATTGCACAATCGATAACAGGTTCAACGCTGACCAGGCAATTGACCAGCCGACTAGAATCCCCTCGGATCGATCATTTGTCAAGAACATGTCCCAAGGAATCCTGGTAGCGATGGTGAGTCTCGCCGAAGCACATTGCTGATCTGCGGCTGCTGATAGCACGGGAAATTCTTCAACCTTCGCCCCGAGCACCTTTAGCTTCGACCGATTTTCGGAGACGCGGAAATTTTTGCTTCCTTCTATCCCGTCATCTCATTTGCCAGCACGGGCAGTCTGCGCTGGATAGCGATTGGTAGAACAAAAAGAGGACAAAAGAAATAATAATGGTGACCAATTGAAATGGTCAAGCGATCGTCGCTCGTGACAACGCTTCGCATCTATGGCCTGATTCGGATCTCGACTCGATGCAGGCGAGAGGAATGAAGGAGAAAAACAACTCCAAATGTGAACGAAGAACGCTGCTGCCTAAGGGTCCTACGAGCAATTTAATGGGCGGAATCTGCAAGTGTTCCAAGGTTGTTTCAGTTCCAACATCTTAGTGGGCGGCCAAGCTCAAGATCCTTCATGCTAAATTGTAGTGCCCCTGGCTGTTCGGGGCTAGCGGCCATATGACGGCCCTTGACGGGGTTAAGAATCTTGGAAGTTTCCATCGCCTGCCCAGGCCGCCAAGGACTAGTTCCTCCATGACAGGGTGAGCGGAGGGCGCGGAGGCCGACGTGCGAGGAGACCAATGCGTCGCGATCGTGAACCTGGCCGGCGAAACCAAGGGGTTTGGGAAAAAAATTAAGATGCTTGCTTCATCTGTCGAGACGACATGAGAGCCGTCTTTGCAAGAGGTCAAGAAAAGAGCGCTAATCCTCATCATGATGAGTCTAGCCCATTTATACATCCGCACATTGAGAGAGTTGTGTTATGATGTGATCAGCTTCTTGGGAACTTCTATCGCGGTGCATACCCAGCAGGACTGTTTAGAAACTACACAAGACTTTCCAGAATGAATCTCAGATTTCAGGATCGCGGTAGAGGTAGTCAATTTTCGAGCATTAGAGACACTGTTCTATCTGAAATGCCGGCCCATGTCAATGATGTTGTTGGAAGGGCAGCCAAAATAAGTGATGTTGCAAATCTTTCGTGCTTTGCAGGGCGAGTGAGGGGTTGACCGGGAATCCACAATAATGACTGACATAAATCAGTTGGATTTGAAGTTATCAATATTTCTGCAAGTCTTGCAAAAGTTAATCAGATAAAATACCAAGTTTGAGTTTTCAATTTCTGAAACGCATGCGAGGCTAAACTCAACCTTTGTGTGAACCTAGTATTCCTGGGATTTCGTGTCTTCATGAATGGAATATGATTTCCTGAGCTCTGTACGGGCGAATATTTATTCCTTGATGCGACTGTCAGAAGAGTCGGACGCGAATGGAGATCTCGCTTTTCGATTCTGAATTTCCAGTTTGGCAGGATCCAAACCCCAAATTTTCGTGCATAGGCCATACCAAAAAGGGATGTCGCAGAGGAGCAGCCACGGATATCGAGGAGCCAGCTCCACCAGCTTACATAGGACAGCCTCAAAGCGAATAAATTTCTAGGCGCAAAATAGCTGGTTTGCGGGTGGAAGCGAGTCGACCAGGGATTTGAGCTTATTTTGTCCTTTCATTGGGGAAATGCCCTGTCTATTCGTAAGTATGAGTCACGGATGGATATCAAAACCAACTGCACGTTAAAGTTATCCATCTTATCTGACTTTGTCTTGTGCTTTGGCCGCCCTTCCCCATTATTCCATGGAGACTTCGTACAATTACGCGGAAAGCTAACGATGAAGGACCATGCTTCTTGTAGTTCGGGATATCGGCCTCTTTTGGGCGTCCCACTCACTCTAGCTTGCCTCCACCAACGGTCTCGCTTGAGTTGCGAAATCCACTGAGATATGGTTGCCCGCTGGCCATGAGATCCTGGCGTCTTGATTATTGATCCTCCGTCGCCGCAGACAAGGACCTGGACTGGCAGATACCTGGTTTCATCAGTTTAAATTCCTCTCCCACGTCGGTCTCCGGTGCAGCGGTGCTCAACTGAAAAAGCGGGCATTCACAACGAAAGCGGTTGGGGAAATCCCTCCAATGGTGGCCAATTATGGTACCCGCAGGTGTGGTATGTTACCTTGTACGGGGACGATGTCGTATTGGGTGATCCGCTAGCGTAGATCTGAGAGATCAACTGCCGAAGGAATTTTGTTGACCTTGGCCAAAACTATGCTCAAGTAAAATGATCACTAGGAATCCTATCGACTCCCTACAAAATTTTAAAGCCCTCAAGAAATTACATTCTTTGGAATGGGTTTAGGAGCTGTGTTGATACTGATAGATGACCGAGATCTGTTGCTGACAAGTAATTTTACAACTTGAATGTAGGTAAAGTTACTGAAACGCGGGTGCTGCCTCCTACGATCCGGCCTTGTAATTTCTGAGGGCTTGGGGCTGAGCCCTGAAGCGGGGCCGAGCTGTGGCTTGGACCATCACCGACTACCATCGTTGTCATCAGTTGGGTATATCTTCTCGGAGTGACCTTTGTTGGACCAGTCCATGAATCCGTTTTCGTAAGGACAGCAACGCCGTTCTCGCGTTTGTAGGGTGCTTGGAAGTATTCATGTGCTGAAGAATAGGTCATATCTGGCTACTGTAGAGTAGGGGGATGCTTGATTTAAAGTCTACTAATCTGGAAGAAGCATCAGCCATTGACAGATGTTTCATGAAGCCACACGTCAGGATGCACTATCAGAGGACCACGATACAGGTGTTTGGGGCTGCTTTTCTGGAGCGAACCTGATAAAATTCACAATCTGGGCTGCAAACTGACCAGCAGCGGACAATCAGACCAAAGAACAAAGAGTTCCTGCAACAAATAAAACTCCACGATGATGGACAGAGTTAGAGCTAGGTCTCGTTGGTGGTGGTTAGTGGGCAGAAGTTGGATGTCGGGTCGATGATGACAAATCGCCAGGTGCTGGGCGGAGTGGCCGGATCTAGCCTATTTGGGCCTCGCGCCATCCCGCCCGGGCTCGGTAACTTTTGTTCATCCGATTACGGCTTCGAGTGCAAGCGGGAAAAAGCAAAGAAGCAACCCTGGGGTCCTGCTCTTAGCTCTGGTCCCTCCCGTTTCTTGTGGCTTCTTCATGTCTTCTTCTCTCCGCCCATATGAACTAGGAGGAGGAACTTTTCATGCTCTCGCTCGCATTCTCTCCGATTCTCATTTGGCTGCCTTGGCCTGCCGTTCATACGGAAACCTCAAGACCACCGAATTCAGAAATACTGGAGAACCCCCGTCCTGGGTCCACACAGAACCTATCTGCCACCGTCTATGTTCTGGCAGACGAAGGAGCGATAACTACATTTATTTATATCATTATTGAACAGCATCCTATTCCTCTCCGCCCTCCACGTCTTTGGCTTTCTGCGCCGAATATTCCTGACCACAGCATCAAACGAACGCTCCACCTCGGCCCCTCTGCTTCCTCTATTCGCCGCGAATCCAGTTTTGGTCCCTGGGCCAACTATCGCTGCTTGGGAATACCCTAACTGCCCCCGTTACGCCGGACCGTTCGATTTTCCTTCCCGTTCGGACTAGGACTTGGAGACACCGCTACGCTCCCATCGGCTATTGCTCCAGAAAAAATGGATAATCTTGGTGGAGGAGATGCAGATAGCATGGGATTCGACATGAACATGGTGGTCAATCAGCCCCCGCAGATATTCGGGGCATACAACCCTGATGGTTCGCCCATAACACCATCACTTCCAGGACCAGTATTCTCCGAGGACCACTTGACGAGCAATATGGAGGAGAGCAACGATGCTAAAAGACGGAGAATTGCAAGAGTATGTCTGGAAGTGTAGCGCTACTTTTAGTTGTCATTGGGCCTTTGCTGATTGATGGTCATAGGCATGTGATATGTGCCGAAAAAAGAAGATCAAGTGCGATGGGAAGATGCCAAAATGTTCCCACTGTATAAATTATAAAACAGAGTGTATTTTCACTCAAGTGGAAAAGAAGCGGAATCCACCCAAAGGGTAGAGTTGATCGCACCCAAACCGCTTTCACAACACTCGCTAATACTGACCAACAGGGCCAAATATATCGAAGGACTGGAAAATCGATTGGGCCGGATGGAATCCTTGCTACGTCTCTCCGGACTGTTAACGGAAGCAGACGCTGGTAGAACAGATCTTAGCGCCCTGGAAAGACGGCTAGCAGATAAGTCAACTCAACCTAGTGGCTTATCATCCAAGCCATCAACCGCATCGTTTGGTTTTAATCAAACAAACCAACCATCCCCCACTACTTCAACACCACATGCGGATTCTCACACTAGCCCCAAGACTCCAGCCACTTCACCGGACTCTCAAAAGGAGACAGAGGAGCTAGATTCACTGTCAGATATGATGTGCTCTCTGGTCACCAACAATTGCGGGGAGACCCGATATATTGGTATGACCCTTCAAATTCCCATTGATCATAATATAAGTTCAAGTCGAGTTAATTGGTAGCAGGATCATCGTCTGGCTTCTCAATATTCTCACCGAAAGGTATCCAATGGGTCAACGAGAAAACGGGAGATTCCTCGTTTCAGGACATGATTTCATCCGCATATGTAGATGACAATAAATGGATATATTGGAAGCCGGAGATTTTCAGTGACATATTTGCTCGTCGTGTTTTCAAACCATTGCCTCCTCGAGAGGAAGCTTTATCCCTCTTTAAAGACTACTTCGAGAACTTTAATTGCGTCTTTCCTCTGTTTCACGAACCCACCTTTATGCATCTGGTCGAACGGCAATACTCCCGCGATCCTTACGAGGGTTCTGGATGGTGGGCCAGTATGAATGTCGTGTTGGCTATAGCTCACCGGCTACGAATTATGAGTAACTTGGTTCCCCAGGAGGAGGATAAAAAAGCCTGGCTGTATCTGAAAAATGCGATGGGTGTTTTGACGGAATTGACTATGCGAAATACTGATCTCCTGAGCGTGCAAGCACTGCTTGGAATGGTAAGTTTGGTTCAATCGCGCCGATAATTAGACCCAGCACTGCACTAAACTGGAGAATGGGCGCGGTATCTAACAATTCCAGTCACTTTTCCTACAAGGAACTCCTAACCCACAACCGACATTTTTCCTAGTTGCTGCAGCAATCCGCCTCTCGCATAGTATTGGTCTGCATAAACGGGGGTCTGGATTTGGTTTGAATCCCATTGAACTTGAACAACGAAAGCGAGTTTTTTGGATCGCATACATCCTAGACAAGGAGTATGTATTTCCCGTTTGCAAAATTTTCCTTTTCTCTTCTTTTCCCTTCTTCTTTTTGTAGGCGCCCACTACGAATGTTTACACAATCACTAACACTGTATAGTATATGTCTTCGATCTGGGAGGCCCCCAGTGCAGGATGACGACGATATGAATGTCGAGCTTCCTAGTGAAGACCCCCCAGATAATATTGGAAATGTGCCACTCTCTGATGGCAAGGGAAAACTAAATCTTTTCCGATTGATGTGCATTTTTGCAACGATCGAAAGTAAAGTATATAAACAGCTCTATTCAACCAAAGCCTCGCGACAATCAGACGGCGAGCTCCTCAATACGATTGGCGAACTTGATCGAGAACTTGAAGAGTGGAAAGACAGCATACCACTTGATTTCCGACCTGAACATGAGATAAAAGCCACCCACCGCCCGTTAATTCTTCATATAGTGGTGCTACACTTCGCCTATTATAACTGTCTGACCACAATTCACCGAATGTCTGTTCATCATGGATACTGGACGAGCCGCCTGTCGAATTATGCGATCCAAGGTCTGAACGCGAGACCGTTGAACCCTCGTGTGTTTTCTTCCGCTGTTCTTTGTGTTTCTGCTGCTCGTGCTTCCATACATTTGATCAAATATATACCCCAAGGTGACTTTGCCTGTGTTTGGTAAGTGGGTTCCGAAATATATAACCTTATTGTGTGGATGTGCATGGCTTACTTCCGTACGTTTAGGTTAATTCTTTACTTCCCTATTTCTGCATTGGTCACGCTGTTTGCCAATATACTTCAAAACCCACAAGATGCCCGTGCACGATCTGATGTGAAGCTAATGGGACTTGTCGTAAATTTTCTTTCGATGCTTGTTGCTGATGAATCCAATGGAAGTGTTAGACGTATGCTTGGAGTCTGCTCCGAATTTGAAAGGATAGCAAAGGTTGTGTTGGAGAGGGCTGAAAAGGAAACACAGTCAAAGCGCAAGCGTAGGGCGGGAGGCGATGAGAACGATGACGATATACCTGTTCAAACCCCTAGCAATGGTCAACAGGCTAGAGCTGCGCCGGATGTCCAACCGGTCAATGTCACACCTAAAACATCCTTACCCGCACAACATTTTCAAGCGAACTCAAGCACTCGGCCAGCAAGCCAAACAGACGGGAATTTTTACTTTAACCAAAATGTGAGTATGGAACAAGGATCATCAACACCAGCATCGACGACCACAGCAACACCAACGACCGCGTCAACAACGACTGCAACTCAGTTCGGACATGGATATGACGGGGACTTTTCTTCTGAAATGCTGTCACCCAATCAGGTGAATCCAAATGCGTTCACCAGCGGCGGGCCGTCTTTCTCCAACCCTGGTGCAATGCCCATAGATTTCTCGTCCTTTCAGCAACCATTTGTGCCCCAGGAACTCTGGCAGATGCCAATGACATTAGAATGGGACTGGGCGGACGTGCCTACTAACTTTCCATTCGTAAACGGAGAGGAGCATCAGACGTAGTTGGCATACATTTGTCAACTTAAGACGATATTTGCTGCGGGCGAAAGATGTTCTTGAGCCTGAGTAGGAATGGAAACGCATGCGAGCGACTTTAATACATGGCAGGATGGAACAATGTACTCTTTTTAACTACTCTTTTTTGAAATGATATGATAGCCCCGGACAAGGGAGCCTTTTCCGGCGTTGGAGGAGCCACTCCGCCAGCTACATTTTGATGGATTTAATTTTTTGAGACGGGTTTAGAGGCTGGCGGAGCTGGTGCGTATTGGGAATACCTGTAAATGTATAATATATAGCTAAATATCCACCCGCATCATGAACAATGCACTAATTTTTCTTTTTCTTCTTTTTACTTGTACAGTAATTTTCCAGCTTATAATGTTGTCCATCCATGTGCTGCTGGCTAGCGGGGAGTTGGGAGTTGCCCCTGGCATCTAGATGGTTCCGTGGTAACTTACGGGTTGGATGAGTCAGCCACTGCGAAAATTCGGAAGCGGAATTTCAACCTCCACCCGCCTCATCGCCTCCAGCACCGGATCTCCAAGGCGTGCAACTGCTCTCCAACGAACGCACGAACTTCTCAGGAGATTCTCGTGAATCTTCCCTTATTCATTTATCCTAATTCCTCTTTATAAGTGCTAGCGAAGTGACGTTCCTATGGGTTCTTCACGACTTGGTTACTATTGAGCGTCTGCCAAACCTCCTGTCGCTTTCAGCACGCTCCACGCTCCATTCTCCCTCGACAATGGCCAGCATTATTCGACGGCCTGGCAACCTTGCTCGATATTCGGGGACAGCGACGGGGCGCTCTATATATGCACGATGCTTATTATCTCCATCGCGGCAATCACACCTTTTCCCCGCGATACTAAACGCGCGCCAATCCCGTTCGTATCTAACTCAGTTCCGACGATTTCCCAATCCTGGCAAGGAAAACGGGAACGTTCCTCCATCTGCTAATGATGGTGGTTCGGGTCAACCTTCGTCCCCCGGCGAACCTCCATCCGGGGGGCCAAGCGGCAAGGAACCCGAAAAGCCAAAGTACCGAGCAACCCAAGAAGAGATTGAAGACCTTGATTATGTGCTAGGAATGGTGAAGGACAAGCTTCCCGCGTCGCAGAAAAAATTTGTGGAAGAAATGGCGGAAGTGTTCAAGGAAGAAGGTGTCCCGGACGAAGTTAAGCAACTTACCAAGCAAGTTAGGGAATCCAAGCAATTTACCCTTGTACACGCAACCCAGATATTTCGGATATGGACTCGACATGGACCAGCCGTGGCTGCTAAGATGGCAGATAGGGATCTTCATAAACAAAGCTTACACTCGTTCGGGAAACAGCCTGGACGGGACGATGGCAAATCGAAGGAGGAAAGCGGAGGGTCGCGTCAAGAACAAAAGCAGGATCAAAAACAGCGGAATCAGAAAGATGGATCCAAGGGCCCGAACTTCAACTCTAACACCCCGTTTGATTTCAAATTCAAGTTCGACCCTGCCTCCTTTTTGGTGGCTACCTTCCTCTCGTACTACTTGTATCGGAGCGTTATTCCCGGCGAGGTTAATAAGGATATTACGTGGCAGGAGTTCAGAAATACGTTTTTGGATAAGGGCCTCGTGTCCAAATTGACGGTACTCAATGGCAAGAAGGTGCGAGTCGAGCTTCACCGTGAGGCTGTTGCAAACGTGTATCCCGAATCGCCTGCGACACAACCAAACTTCTTCTATGTCTTCGCAATTGGATCCGTTGAAGGCTTCGAAAGGAAGATTGACCAAGCTCAGTTGGAACTTGGTATACCAACATCTGAACGTATCCCCGTCGATTATCAAGATGAGGTTTCCTGGGGAGCCACCTTCCTCAGTCTTGCCCCAACCCTCGTCCTTATCGGCACTGGCATTTGGCTTTCAAGACGCGCTACCGGCGGAGGCGGCCAGAGTGGCATATTCGGCATGGGCAAAAGCAGGGCGAAAAGATTTAACCACGAGACGGATGTCAAGACAAAGTTTGCTGATGTGGCCGGCATGGACGAGGCCAAAGTTGAGATTATGGAATTTGTTAGCTTCCTGAAGAAGCCCGAGCAATTCCAACGACTTGGTGCCAAGATCCCTCGAGGCGCTATCCTTTCAGGACCACCAGGTACTGGTAAAACATTGTTGGCAAAGGCTACTGCTGGTGAGTCAGGTGTTCCGTTCTACAGCGTAAGCGGTTCTGAGTTTGTCGAAATGTTTGTCGGTGTTGGGCCCTCACGAGTCCGTGATCTATTCGCAACTGCCCGGAAAAACACCCCTTGTATTATATTCATTGATGAGATTGATGCCATTGGAAAGTCGAGATCGAAAAACGCTTATGGTGGTGGAAACGATGAGCGGGAAAGCACACTGAATCAGATTCTCACCGAGATGGATGGCTTCAACACTTCCGAACAAGTCGTCGTTCTTGCTGGAACGAATCGAGTCGATATCCTTGATAAAGCGCTGTTGCGGCCTGGCCGATTTGACAGGCACATCACCATTGATAGACCGACAATGGATGGCCGTAAACAGATTTTCCGGGTTCATTTGAAGAAGATTGTCACTAAAGTCGATTTGGATTACCTGACTGGCAGACTGGCTGCCTTGACACCTGGTTTCTCCGGAGCAGACATTGCTAATTGTGTCAATGAGGCTGCCCTAGTTGGTAAGTAAACATTCTATCTGACACAATGTTTTGATTTTCCGAGAAAACCTTTTGGATAGAGCTAACCTTTCGCCCAGCTGCCCGCCACCGTGCTGACGAGGTAACCATGACGCATTTCGAGCAAGCGATCGAGCGTGTCATTGGTGGCCTAGAGAAGAAATCGTTGGTCCTTTCTCCGGAAGAAAAGAGAACGGTGGCGTATCACGAGGCCGGCCATGCTATCTGTGGCTGGTACTTCAAGTATGCTGATCCATTACTGAAAGTGTCCATCATTCCTCGTGGGCAAGGTGCTTTAGGCTATGCCCAGTACCTACCAGCCCAGGGCGATACCTACTTGATGAATTTCAACCAGCTCATGGATCGAATGGCGATGACCCTTGGTGGCCGTGTTAGCGAAGAACTCCATTTCGATACCGTGACGAGCGGTGCAAGCGACGACTTCAACAAAGTCACCCGCATGGCTAGCGCGATGGTCACAAAATTCGGGATGTCTCAAAAAATTGGCTATCTGTACTATGACGAAGAACAACAGCAATTCCAAAAACCCTTCTCGGAGGACACTGCGCGGGACATAGACATGGAAGTTCGACGGATCGTCAATGAAGCTTATGAGAAGTGCCGTAAACTCCTAATGGAGAAGAAACCTGAAATCGGCATCGTTGCTGAGGAGCTTCTCAGCAAAGAGGTTCTTAGCCGTGATGATTTGATCCGTCTGCTTGGTCCGCGACCATTCCCTGAATCTGGCGAGTTTGCAAAGTACTTCGATGGAGCGCATGGTAGAGGGACGATAGCGCCTCCCCCTCCACCGACAGATGCTCGCGCGGAAAAATCAGAGACAAATCAGTTAGATGACAAGGAAGGCCCTGCGTCGTCAAGTCCAGCATAAAGGAAATTGTGGTGTTCTGTTTTCAATATTTCACTCACCTGTTTTAGAAACTGAAGTATATAAGCTCGCATATCTCCTCTTTTCTTTTCTCCACCTAGTGCATTTTTGATATGTCCTTTTCCTATGTTCATTTGTTCCCTTTCCTTTTCATTCTCCTTTGGTCTGTACTTTATTTATTATATTTTCAGATGGATCAATTGTCTAGGTGTTCACGCGTCACACTCATATTTTCTATTCTATCATTGGCATACCCTCTACTCCCCTGCCTGACTGCGACTCGACAGCCCAGACATCGTCTCCGCTTTGAAATCTCCACACCCTGATTTATAATTTTGTAACTTATTTCTTCTTTTGTATACTAAGGCTCCACCTTTATCCGCTTGTTGCTTATCAGAAACAGGGCATGAATGAGGTATGTTAAATGAAAAACCTTGAAATGGGAATCAAGGAAAGCTAAAGATCAAAATAGAAAGAATATAAATATCAATAATTGAATCTAAAAATATTATACACTATGAAGTCGAGTAGTACATGTAGCTGGAGGGGGCTTGACTCAACCAACAGTTTTCAAGACTTTTTCCAAGCGAGAATTGTGCCATGTTGGAGGGCGCCTCTGATGAATTACTCGTGCCGTTCTATCAGGGTCCATAATGCCACCGGCAGACGAAAGACGATAGTGAAGATGAATGGAATGGACATAGGGGAGTATGGGTTGATTTTAAATAGAGTCAGAGTATTTGGAAACAAAAGTATTAGATATTAGATGGAAGGCCTTAAGCACATGTAAAATGGTAAATAGAATACCAGAGATCGATGGTTTCGTAGAACTTCCAGTCAGGGCAGAAAAGGGAATTACTTTGTCTTCCTCTTAGTTGTTTTCGCTTTCGATTGCTGTGGCTTCTCTGGCTGATTGGGGACCTCCGATGCCGCATGGTCTTCCGGCATTTCGCCCCACGGTTCTACTCCTAACCGTGGAATGAACTTTCCGACACGCAGTTGATATTGGTTATACTCCGGGTATTTCGATGCGGTAATCTTTTCCGTAAGATATGTACTTCCCTGGAAGAGGGCGACATAGCACAGGGCTCCAATGCCCGACCAATTGTAAAATTGGTCGGTTTTGACACACGACCACTGGTAAAATGCTAGCCAAATGGCTTGTTCAGCGGTGAAATTCGGGTGTCGACACCAGGCCCAGAGCCCTGAAACCACAAAACCACGGCTCAAGTCATTACTTGTGTAAATCACCTTATATTGCTCTGGGACCCGAGCTATTTCATTGTATTCCTTCTTGGCTTTCTGAAACCGCCATTGTTGTTGATCTGCGAGTGCCTCGATGAAGATGAAAAGGAGAACAATCCGGGAGAAGATAGAGTCGGAGGGGTCGCGTACGGACCCATCAGGGGTTATGCTGAGTAGCACAAACAGGTACGTTGGAGCGGTGATGAGGGCGAGTAAAACAGGTTGCACGAGAGATATGAAAGTGGCGTTGAATAAGAAAAACAGAAAAGGGCTGTTTATTTTGTTCCGCACTATCACCCATCGGTAGTCTTCTGAACCGATGCTATAGCCGCCTTTTCTCCAGTAGTTAAAAGTGAGTCGAACCTGTGTGGGGAGAGATGAGTTAGTTGATTGATTCAGCTTCATCATTCATGCTGCATCGGGGAACGTCAAGATAGTAAGCGGA
This sequence comes from Blastomyces emzantsi, assembly GCA_003206725.1. Taxonomy (NCBI): domain Eukaryota; kingdom Fungi; phylum Ascomycota; class Eurotiomycetes; order Onygenales; family Ajellomycetaceae; genus Blastomyces; species Blastomyces emzantsi. The sequence goes on along the minus strand of QGQJ01000464.1, from coordinate 19,386 downwards.
CGGGGTAGAATCTTACACCCCAAATGATGGTGATTCCACAAATCGTGTCAATTATTCCAGTTGGCAATCCATTCAACCGAGACCACACGGAGTAATGAGCGTTGTAAACGACAGGAAGGATGCTCCAGCAGCGGTCAACTTGAGAGTAATTCCTGGTCACTTCGGATATTATTAGGAATACCGGTGCAAGAAATATTGCGAAAGCAATGGTTGTGACGAAAGGGTTTGTAGTGATGTAGACATTTTTGAGCGCCTGAATATCGATCCCGCCGTCGATCAACTTTGTCGGAAGGGATGTGAGTTGCGACAAGTAGGGGAAGACAGTGAGATAAAAATCCGCACAGGATTCAAGCGTATGTACAGTTGGCAAAGCCATATTAGACCGCTGGTTGAATTGATGGAATAATTCGCGAACTGGGCAGGTTTCGTGATACCTGGCTCGACCTCTTAGGTGTAGTGGTTGAAGGTTGAGTTAAGGTGGCGTTGGTCCGTGCATGAGTTATTTAGCTAAATTGTTTGGGTCGGAAAATAAGCTTAACGCGTCGGCACCATTCGAGATTTGACGACATGATAAGAGCCTCGTGCAAACACACACTTCGGCGCCTAGCTGTAACCTGTGAATAAGTGGTATTTGGGTGGTCTCCTTTTGCTAACTTGCGATCGAAATGACCATCGGGGACGATCGAAGCACATGGCACAGACATAATCTTCAAATCCCCCCCGTCCTTCCTTGCAAATGGCCCGCAAAGTTTTATGTGTCGCGGAGAAACCTGCAATTGCTAGAGCAGTGGCACAGCACCTCTCTGGAGGTTCAAGCCGTGCGGTAAGATTAAGTTCTAAACGATTTCTTTTCAAAAATTAAGAATTATTAATGCCAGCCCGATATTGTAGGTATCGATTCGGGGTAATGTGTATGTGAAGAACTACGAGTTTGACTTCACATTCGCCCCGCCATGGGGCCAGTGTTTGGTGACGATGACAAGTGTCATTGGTCATTTGACGAGTTTGGACTTTGACTCGCAGTACAGAAGCTGGAATTCATGTCCGCCTGGCCGGTTGTTTGATGCACCTGTGATAGATTCCGTCGCCAAAGTTAGTCTCTACATTCCACCTAGAATTACGGACGGGACTTAACTTGCTCCCCAGGACAAACTGAGCATCGCTGAAAATATTCGGACGTTGGCCAGACACTCTAAAGCTTTATTTATTTGGACGGATTGTGATCGTGAAGGAGAGCACATTGGGACAGAAGTAAGGTATCAGGCGAGAAAAGCAAATCCAGGAATTGAGATAAAACGAGCGAGGTTCAGCAATACCGAACGAGCGTCAGTTAACCTATAGAGACCACCATGTTTGAACTCTGGTACTGAAGTCGTCTAGTCATATATTACAGGCCGCCCAAAACCCGATAGAACTGGATGATGGTCAAGCTAATGCAGTTGCTGCACGGATCGAGCTGGATCTGAGGATCGGGGCAGCTTTTACTAGGCTACAAACTCTCCAACTGAAATCATTGGGAGGTGCCCTAGAAGACAGAGTTATCAGCTACGGTATTTATATCAATTTCCTAATGCTCAGCTTACACAGACAATTTGACAGTTTTAGGGTCGTGCCAGTTCCCGACGTTGGGATTTGTGGTTGACAGATATTTTCGGGTGAAGAACTTCAAACCAGAAAAATTCTGGTCCATCAAAGTTTCACATGTCCGTGATGGGAAAACTGTCAACTTTTTGTGGCGGAGAGTCCATCTTTTCGATAGGGCTGCTGTAGTTGTTCTGTTTGAGCGCTCCTTGGCTTCAAAAACCGCTAGAGTTACGAAAGTGAATAAAAAGCCAACACGCAAATGGCGTCCACTGCCTTTGACTACTGTAGATCTCCAAATGATGGGAAGTAGATATCTTCGAATGGACAGTCAGAAAGTCATGAAGGTTGGTCTTTTCTCCACTGTGCCGCAAAACCTGGCTGATAGGATTTTAGATTGCGGAAGCTCTATATACAAAAGGGTTCATCAGTTATCCACGAACGGAAACGGATCAGTTTGACAAAGGCATTGATCTGAAAAAGTTGGTCGAAAAGCAAATACCGAGTGAAATTTGGGGCCAGTATGCGCAGCGGTTTGTCGCCTTTGTATATTGCTGTTCATGGATTAAGTTTAGCATATTGACAAGTCGCTTAGTCTCATGAATGGTGCCTTCACCCAGCCACGAGCCGGTCGTCATAATGACAAGGCCCATCCTCCCATTCACCCAGTCATATTCGCCGCACCATCCGCACTTAACGCGGATGAACGCGCTGTTTACGAATTTGTTACCCGACGTTTTCTCGCCTGCTGCTCTGAAGACGCAAAGGGCGAGTCTACGGAAGTGGAAATAAAGTATGGCGAGGAGATGTTCCACACAACCGGCCTGCTCGTCTTAGAAAAGAATTACTTGGATGTTTACGTATACGATAAATGGGAAAGCAGTCAAGAAATCCCGCCTTTTACACTTGGCGAGGTGTTTGAACCGACCGAAGCTAAAATAACGGATGGCAAGACCGTTGCACCAGGTTATTTAACAGAGCCCGAACTAATTGGACTGATGGATGCTAATGGGATCGGAACTGACGCTACCATGGCAGAGCATATCGCGAAGATAAAAGAGCGCGAATATGTAGCCACTCGACCTCGTGGTGGCGGGAGAGGTAGCAATGCCGTGCAAGAGTTCATCCCCACCCATCTTGGTGTGGCTTTAGTTGAGGGCTATGATGATGTCGTAAATGGTCTGCCCGACAGCCCTAGCTTAAGCAAGCCTTTTCTGCGAAAGGAAATGGAGCTGCGGATGCGAGAAATATGCGCTGGTACAAAAACAAAGACGGAGGTGGTGAATGAGAGCTTGCAGATGTATCGCGAGGTTTTCGTGCATACCCAGCAAAGAATTGATGTGCTCAAGGCTGCGTGTAGGAAATACATTTTTGAAGAGGGTAATAGGTGACCATACTTGACTGCCAACCTTACATAGTGGCGATACTCTGTCATAATTGTTACGACAAACACTATTGAAACAGAAACTTTAAAATCAACGAACAGCTTTGGAGTTTTGTTTCGAGATTTTGAAAGGGGCCACTTTTGTAGGGTCTATATGGAAAAAGGCATTCAGTGGATTCTACAGCAGCGGTGGACATCATGATGGTATCAAGTGGTATTACTACAAGTCTATCACACTAAGACACTTTAAAAGCGGCTCAGTTGATTTTTTTTTTTTTTTTTCGTTTTGCCTTTTCAGGAGCCCGATCACCTCTTTTTGCCTTCTTCTCGGCATTTCTTTGTGCGCTTCGAATCTATCTCTGCAGTCTGTTGTATCGCTCAAGTTCAGGCATCTTTTTGGGGGTATTTACTAGTTCTCACGTAGTTTTCCAAACTGTTTTCTATCATGTTCATGGCAGCGGCCGTCTTATACCTTTTTGAGCCTCGGTTCTTGCCCCTGCTTTTTGTTACCTTGGCCTTCGGCGTATTTTACCTCACCCTGAGTTCTTTTTTCGGATGACTTGACGGAGATTTTGACTGTCTGTTCGCTAAGTGTAAGGGATCTATAAAACTTTGCAATTCTCATTTCAATTCCCTTTTCTTCTTTTTTTCAATTCTCATGCTTTTTCTTGTACTTTTTTTGTTTCAAATTTCTAGCCTTTCTAAAGCTAGGCATTCCTCCTGGCAAAGGATAAGTAATACAAACATCAGCAAACAATTCAAATACTCGAATCAAACTACCCAAACTCCTATTTATAGCTCAAATAGCTAAGTTCCCGCATCTCGATTACCCGAAATTATATCCCGTTGTCTTAACTATTTGATGCCGCGCATGATCAACGCGAGCAACCAAGGAAAAAAGCAAACCTGAATGCTTAAATACCCATACCACAACCCTATCGCATGTGTCAAGATACCGCCGTTTCGGAGGACTGGATCACAAAGGCCAGTAAGGCACTTCGTTTACAGCACCAAATCACAGAACATTGTTCTCGGTGCGTATTTTGGGAAGCTAGCAGGGGAAGGAGTGTTATACTGGAAAGGTTCGGCATCAGCTACCTTTAATAACGGCGTTGAATATTGCGGCAAATAGAACGTTTCCCTGGCGAGGACACAAGATACAAATTTGCAATAGGAAAAATCGGTAAAGCAAAAAAAAGAAAAAACATTCCAGAGTGCAATTTCACTTCCTAACTGGTTTCTTCTTGCCGACCTTCTTGTGTTGTGAGGGTGCGCCCTCTGGTCCAACATATGCAGGGTCCCAGCGGCTCATATTTTTGTCTGGCTGTCTCGAGGAGGCCTCTGAACTAGATTGGTAAGATTGTGGCTTGGGCGACAAAGTGGTTTGCTTCGCCAGGGGCTCGCTTAATTCCTTGCATTCAGCGTCTTTCAGTGGTGGAATAGCTCCAAGTGCCGCTTGAGATGTTTTTTTTTCAAACCTTGGAATAACATCGGATTTCTCATACGCCGGATCCCAGTGACTGATATTTTTATCTTGCTGTTTCGGTACCTGGACTTTTGATCCAGGGGCGGAAGCCACGGGGTTCAGTGCCGGGGAAGCTAGTGTTGCTGATGTAGTAGAAGTCGTAGGTTTTCCTGGCTCCTTGCTAGGAGTTTCCTTAGTATTGTAGGTCGTGTCCCCATGGCCAAAATCCCTTCGTGGTTGGATTGCAGATGATGTTTCCGATGGCTGGGGGTTATCGTCTTTGGGAATCGTGGATGTTTGGGTAGGTTCATTTTGTATGTCTTTGGTAAGTTGTTCCCGGCTTGATATTTGGGAAGACATGCTGGCTGTTGACTTCGCTGCATCTTTTTGCACTAGCTCATTCTCATTATCAAGTGGGCTTGTGAGAGGTGCGGTGATACCCAACTTTTCACGGAGTTTGAGAAGTTCTTTGCCTTGTTGAGTGAGCAGGCAGCGATAGGTTTGAGTTGACTGGTCAATCTCCTTGATTCGGGCAGTAATTCGATCCACATCACATCGAGTCGTCAAGGCAATGGTATCTACCTCGTTAAGGGTTGACCGAAGTTTGTCCACTTTCACTTCTAAGGCTGCCTCAGGTTGGCTGCCACTTTGTTGGTCATTTTTTAAAGTTTCTAGTGCCTGGGTCAACCGCTCTATGGACGTAGCGAACAAATTTACCTTTTCCTGGAGCTGCTTTATCTCGTTGTTCGGATCTCGCTTCCCGTTTTTCAGTACTCCCACGTCATTAACTAATCGCTGTAAAGTCTCTTCGTTGGATTTGAACTTCGCTCGAACTTCGTCTGTTTTACTGTTTGATTCCAGGGTGGCATTTTTCAATTTGTCCAAATCCCTGATCAGCGTACTCGTGGTAGTCTCATGGGACACAACCTTTTTCTGGAGCAGCTCGAATTGATTGTTCGGAGCATTTTTGGTGTTTTTCAACGCATCTAAGTCACCAGTTAATCGTTTGATAGTCGATTCGTGGGATTTGAACATCCCGTGAAGTTCGCCAGCTCGATTGTTCGAGTCCTGAGTCACACGTTTTAAGGTGTCCAAATCTCTGGTTATCGAATTCGCGGTTTTCATGTACGACTCAACCTTTGCCCCGAGGTCTATGGCTTGTGTATTAGGAAATTGCATTGGGCCACCGCCTTCACAGACATCATCGCCTTGCATCCAGAGTTCCCACTCCCTATTCAATTTCTGGATTGTCTCTTCGGAAGAGGCCACTTTCGCTTGAAGTTCGCCTATTTGGTCAGTTAGAACCACAGTCGATATTTCCGTCTTTTTGCTGTTCTTGGTATGTTTTTTAAGCGTTTCGATATCTTGGGTTAATACGTTCGTTATCTTTTCCGACAAGGTGATTTTCTTTTGGTGCTCCAAGACCATTGTTTTTGAGTCCGCCAGCGTTCGCTGTGTGATTCGATGATTTTCCATCTGCTGCTCTTTAAGATGTGCATATCCCATTGTTAAATTTTTCACTTCCTTTCCTTTTGTATCAAAACTAGTTCGAAGGTCCCGTATCTCGCGCCGAAGATCTTGAAGCCAAGTGGTAAACTCATTCCAGCGGTCGGCAGCTTGTTGTATCTTCACATCTTGGGAATTCAACGCGTCCATCATTTCAGTTGACCTGATAAGGAGCTGGTCATAGTCGGTTTCTGAAGTGAACTTCAACTTCAGGTCGGGCAATTGGTCGATCAGGGAAGTAAGTTCCGCGGCGGTAAGTTTTGAAGGTGGCGTTTCTAACAGGCGGTCCATCTGTACTCTGAGAGATTGCAAATTAGAGTTAGAGGCTTTAACTTTGGCGGACAATTCTTCTAGATCTGGCCGCTGTGCCATTTTATTTTTCAAGTCATCCACCAGGTCGGTTAGAGCTGCAAAACGAGCGCTGGTTATTTCCGACTTTTTATCTGTCTGCAACCGGTTCACCTGTTCCTGAACATGTTGTAGACTGGCGTTAAAAGTTTCTGAGATATTTGGCGTGGTATTTGTGGTATACATTTGGCTAGATATCAACTCAAAAAGTCGGGTTAATGCTTGTACGAATTCAGTGTCATTCCCTTTAGATGCCAGCAGAGTCGTATCATGACTTCCCGAGATTTTAGAGTGCCTGCTCCGAGAGAAAAACCAGGTAACAAAGGCAAATAAAAGAATGATGGCTGTGTACATATTTGGGTTGCGTAGCATTTCGTCCTCGAGCCGGAGGCTCCATCTAGATAGAACCCACTCAGGATTAGTTGGGACCTCGTAAATATTGTCTGGAATTATCGTGTGACCGGCTCCGTGAGGACCTGTAATTGTGGAGGTCAAAAACACAGTCACAGTTTGGGGCGGGTTTTGGGAATCCTGGAAAGTCCTCTGGGCATTGTCTCGCTGAAACTGTTCAATGACTGGCGTGTAGCTAGTCATACGAGTATCGTGGACTCTGGGGTTGGTCTCAAAGGCGTAAGAGCCCGTCTCATTTTGATGTGGCGTACTAAAATAGCTATACAGTCTTGCAGCACATTCTCCGGTTGCGGTCAGCTGGAGGGCGCCAACAAGGCGTTCTGAAAGAGGTCTATCTGGGTGTATATTCGTAAATGGTACTGGAAGATAAAATCCAATACTGGTAAGAAGCGTGAATACGCCGATAAGTAGGTACGGCTCCATGATTGCGATAAGTCCCCGAAAAGGGCGGTCTATAGCTCTGACCCAATGCAAATGAGCTGCCGGAATGGCTCTATCCAGTTGAATCCTATGAAATCGAAGAAGAGTCCGATGCGCGGAATGATATTAAGTTGATATCGCGGTAATAGGAAGAGTAAGGCTTAAACTCCGAAGGTTGTTATTGACGTTGGCGGGTGGAGAGGATGCAGCTTTATGTGGAATATCCAGTGGTAGAAAAGACGCAGGAAAGAGGAGAGTTGTAATGGAGTTAAATGCTGTTTGCGAAGGAATGAAGTATTTACTTCACCGTGTAGCGGGTCTCCACGTAGCTGTAAAAAATTGATCCAAATAAAGCAGTAGCTTGTACCGATATAATAGCAAGCATAAAAACCTAATAAATATGGAGAGGGGAATCCTTGTCATATATAAAGCGCTGCTCCGCAAACAAGCGGCATAAGTAAAGAGATAGGGCCGTCTTTCACTCAATCACTGGGGTGGTTTGCAAACAACAAAATTCTTTTGATTCCAATCATCTAGTGAACTGCAATCAGTGGGGGAAAAAACTCCCAAAGACTGTTTACCCATACCATTTGATCCTGCTGCACAAGCAGTCAATGTGTCCCCGGCATCTCTCAGGATGACTGCTCTGAGTGTGAATAATATACAGTTCTTTGTTTAGCGATTTTTATGGGTATACCATCAAATGCCTTCATTGTGGAATATTCTGTGATGATTGTAGCTGTTTTAACCGGTGGTGTTCCAGTTAGATATACCCTTTTGCTTCGTAAACAAAGTGACTGGTTTAAAATCATGAAAGCAGCCCTTGTCTCCTTGTATGAGCTGATAACGGATCCATATATTTGGAGGTGTCAGAGAAGAAAACCATCCTCAAAGGCCTCACAAAACAAAGCTTTTTTGAAAGCCCATGGAAGGCAGGTGTATGCACGCAACACAGGGCATCATATTTTATATCAAGCACCAGGTTCCTGAGCACCAAGAGATTGCCATCAAATGGTTTGCTTATGGGACAATGCTCGATCCACCTGGCTGGCTAGGTGCAGCAGCAAACACATTTTCTTCCTTTTTTGTTGAAAGAGGTGAGACGGTAAAATGTGGGTTGAGCGAATGAAAATGCCTTTATTTTGGAAGATTTGGTGTACCGCAGCAAGTGTGGTTGGATTAAGGTCAAACGCCTCTTTGCAAAATGTAAATCATTTCCTGTTTGGGTTAGACTTGGTTTTACGGCTCGTCCAGTAACCTTGGAATCCAAGACTCTTATCTCAATCTAGCTTTTTCTCAATCTTTTCGATTTGTTTGTGACGTAGGTTTTATATGAGCGTTTGACAGACTTCGCTTCAAGTATACAAGAAATAAGCGATGACTTGCTTTGTTCCATTTCCAACTCTGTGATTCCCTGCCAACGCGAATGAATATGCAGGGCTTCGTTGTGCTCCGCATTTCACGAGCCAAATTTTCTAGGGCCATTTCTCTCTCAATACTAACCAAACTGATCTTCTCGAATACGAGTAGACTTGGTAGGGAAGAACAAAACATTACTAATCTGAATTTTCTTGGAATGGAGAAAAACGCGGCTGAATGCCCCCTTCTTCCTGTTCCTCTTTGAAAGTAGGAAAGGAACTCAAATGAATGAGGACCTCGACAACACTATCCCATTACCCCATTTGGGTATCTCGAACCCCGTCTTTCCGAAATCCAACTTTGAAAATTATTGGCCTAGTTATGACCATGAGCGTCTACGGCCAATTTCGTAACTTGGACATCCTCCGAGCAGTAGTTGACAAGGTGTGCCCACAATCCGCTACAAAGAAGTAATAAAAATCATTTTGGCGCAATAATTCCTGAACTAACACAAATGGCTTTTGGGAGGTTGCGTCACCGAACGATTTATTCAATCTGTGTCTGGGGAGCAAGTTATTTCATTCGGAGATTTCTGGCCCGCTGAACAGGTATATGGCAAGGCGCCCAAGAGAAGACGGCGCTCCATGGCTTCACATCGCGTGCCTAAAAGGGTGGCATATATTAGCATGCAATCTTATGGACGCTGGGGCAGATCCTTTTGAGTTGGCTCCAAACCAGACAAGTGCACTTGACTGTGCCATCATGGTGGGGGAGATCACTATAGCTAAATCGATGCTAGAGCGTGGAATGAATGCGGCGAACCATCCGTCCGGTCTGCAGGAAGCACTCCATTGGGCTGTGCGTACTCAGAGCATGGACGCTATTAAATTACTCGTTGAATATGGCGTAGATATCAACGTCCACGACGAGTCGGGACGGCCTCCATTGCAGCTGTTGATATCAGAAGGCGTCGATATCAAAGATATAAAATGGATGCTTGAGCATGGAGCCGATCCCAATGCTAGAAATGGCTCTAAGGGAAGGACAGCATTGCACACAGCAACCGGAGTAGACGATGTTCCGACTATGCGGCTGCTCATGGAGTACGGAGCAAAGGTAGAAGTAGCTGACTGGGAAGGGCGCACGTCACTACATGCTTCCTCAATGTTACGTCATCTGGCCGCCATGCAATTTCTCATTGATAACGGTGCAGACATAGAAGCGCAAGAACATGATCATCGACGAAGGGCGATCCACCATGCCGCCATGGGTGGGGACGTTGACATGGTCAAGACTCTTATTGCTGGTGGAGCAGATGTGGAGGCACAACAAGATGGGGGCCGTAGAGCCCTGCATCATGCTCTGGTACAGGGCCATGAAGATATCGTTCGATTTTTGATCGATGCGGGTGCGGATGTCAATGCCCAAGCTGATGATGGCCATGCGCCTATCCACCTTTCAGCGAATTATGGGCCTCTCAGCGTGCTTGAACTCCTTACTGAGTGCGGGGTAGATTTACACGCCAAACACGAAACAGGATGGACAGCCTTGCATTTTGCCTCTTCAACTGGAGATAATGATATTGTGGACAGGCTACTAGCCCTTGGATTGAATATTAATGAGAGATGTCTCTGTGGAGGAACTCCACTTTGGGTTGCAACCCGCAAGGGCCATGCATCCACCGTCCGTCTTTTGCTCTCGCGTGGTGCCGATGCTGATATCTCTGGTGGTGGACAAGGGGGCGCAGATGCTTGGACGCCACTATTCGTGGCCAGCCGTAATGGTAACGATGCGATTGTTGAGATCCTACTCGAACATGGTGTCGACGTCAATGCGGTGACACATGATGGGTACACTGCTCTCGCTGAGGCAATTTTACAGGGTCATGAGCGAGTTGCCTCGTTCTTGACGGCGTGTACAACGAGATAAATATTCCGACTATGTATCTAATGGCTGCAGGGCAAGTCCGTAATTATGTCTTTGGTCGATTGAAAATGTCTGATCTGTATATAGGTGTCAGGAACATAAGTGTAAGTCTTGTGAGCTTGATGTAATTTGATGAAAAGGGAGAACTACTGCTTTTTGACCTTGCATGTGGAATCAGGTTGATAAGCCACCGTAGTTGATATCTGTGTAAAATTCATACACACTTATTCATTTAGATCGCATGCCCAAGAATTTAGTCCGCAAATAGAAAAGAAAACGTTTTGACTTATGTCATTTTCAACACATTACTAGATAACGAACAAATGCTAGAAGTATACAATTTATATCTGAAAAGTATACATGATTTCGTATATGTTAGTGAACTTTGGAAAACAGGGTCCCTTAAGCAACCGAACACCCCTTGCGAGTACCAGGCAACCTAGAATACCATGCAACACGAAAATAACAGAACGCACAAATTCCCAAAAGCCCCCAAACTCTAAGACTAAAGCAAAAACGGGGTAGGAATAATCTGTCAGATAGTAGGAACAGGAGCTTCCTGAAATGTGCGTACAATATATGGAGCCGGAGTTGCACGCTGCTTCACTCTCAGTTTCTTGTTCGGGCGTGCTTTCCTTGCTTTCGGGGGCTCGAAGATCGCGTGATGATGCCCGGCATCGTTTGCAGGATGATGAGCTGTGGAGCTTCTTGCCTTCCCTCCTTTCCATTCCTCTTCAATTTCGGAGTCGCTTTCCGATGAAGATGACCACAGTATAGCTCTCTCCTTATCAGGAGGATATTGCGGTGACAATATCGCTGAAGAAGCCGAATCCATATCGATGTTCCATCCGCCTTTTCTATGATTATTAGTAGGGCCAAATACCGTTGGCCCAAATAGTAGGCTCGAAGGAACGTCACTTGACGTCTCTAGCTGTGTTGAAGAAGAATAAAGGGGGTTGTGGCTCCTTATTTTCCCCTTTTCGGATTCATTTGGTTCCTGTGGCGCTTCATATTTTGCGTCTCCAAGATCATTGGTGTTTGTCTCTCCAGCAAGATCATGCCGTAGGTCCGCGGGAAGGCCCATAATCGAAGGTTCTGGGAGGGGATGGAAACCCTTCTCATTCGTGTCGGCTGATCTAAGCGCTAGCCTGGAGAGAGCCAACTCATCCTTCAAATAACGTAGTTTGCCCTGGGATGACAGGCTAGTTAGTATAAAAAGTTATGTTGGTTACATTTCTTTGAGGTTGAAAAATACGAATACAGTTTGATAGTACATACTTTAAGCTCGTCCATCTCCTGAAATATGCAAGCCGTATCCCGAAGTGCCTCACGGCCGTGAGTGACCAAATTCCTCATCTGAGTTTGGATATCTTCCATCTCCTCCTTAGCCAAGGCGGCTTCGTTTTGCAGAGATCCCAAATAGGGAAGTTGGTTCATCGCCTCACGTATCGTCTGGATGTTCGACTCGAGGAGCCGCCTTTCATTCAAATACACCATGGGCAGGCTTCCTAACAGGTTCCCATCCAACCTTCTGACTGTATTATGAAATTCTTTTGTAAAATTTGGTATGAGATTCTTTAGTCGGTCAATTTCATTGTCGAGGTCATCCTTCGCGATAGTGAGGGAATCCTTAAATTTTTTAATATAGTCATGAAGCAGTTCGTTTTGTGTTGGCGAAGTCATATACTCGCTCTTCATCTTATGGACAGCTTTCTTCAAGAGTGCACATTCCTCGAGTACTTCTTCAGAAGACTGTTTGAAAGCCCTGGTGATCGTTGCCATCCGCTGCTGAAGTACTTCATCTGCAGCTTGAAATAACGCGACAGTTTCACCTGAGATTTTTAATAACTCCAATTTGTTCAAAAGAAGGGATCCATAAAGCTCCGAGTCAGCGAAGTCATCATTAAGTTCCTCACGTGTCCCTCTCCCAGCCAGCTTTAACACAACCCTTTTGCATAGGGTGTATGCAAACGGAAAATAAATACGTGCTGCACAGAGAATGAACAAGACAGGGCTGACATGGATGATGAAGACGAGAGCTTGGAAGAAGACATTTTTACTATCAAGGAAGAATGTTCTGAGAATTTCCAAAAGCCGCCCTGTTCTATCAGCTTGGGGAAAATGAGATATCTCGATCAGAGCTCGCGAATCAATAAGGCTTCGGGTCATAGTGGATTTTGGTGTGTAGCCTGCCTCTGTCGGGAATGATGCAAGAGTGCTGGTTGATGTAAGGGGAGTCTGTGCAAGGGCTATAGATGGCTTGCAAGTCGTGAGGTTTGCAGGTGTTGAGAGCTTTAGGCTTTCCCGAGACATTGTAGGTTGTTCCCCAGGGAGAATAATATCTAGTACCTCGCCCAGTTTGCCGAAAACATATCCGGAACGGAATCCACCGTATAAACGTCTCGCAAAACTATGTTCCGGGCGGATATCGGTAAGCGGGATTTTTTGAAATCCCCCAAATAAAGCCACTGAAACGGAAAACAACACTAGCCCAATGAGATCCATGGTGAGGATAAGTTTGAAATAGAAAAAAAAGGGTGTATATCGTATGATGGGATAGATAATGAGGATAAAAGGGAAAACTAAGGCACCTGGGTGAAATAGCGAGGAAACTTATTTGCTTGTTTGACTGGATCCTTCATATACTCGATTACTGAGGACATAACGAAAGATGTAAGTATGGTCAGACAATGGAGCATAGCGAACTGCAAGCCATGACAATACAGCTGTAGGCCTAAGAGATGCTGGACGCAAAATTCGAATGAATTCGGAGGGATTCGCAGACACAAAACAAAGCAATAGGACCACGCGTGGATGTACAACGAGATAAGTCAGAAAGAAAGTTGTTCTAAATGGAATATGAAAGAGCGTACCTTGATAAGTTGATATACAGGTTCATAAGGAATTGATACTGAACAAAAGAATCTTTTGAAAGGTCCGAGAATCAAAGGTGAATCAAATTACAGCGTGTTTCAATGATATTTAACAGTGATAGTGGCCATTCAACATGCTAAGAATTAATTCATCTCAATAAGAAAGAGTGGAGTATAATTGAAGTCACTCAAAATATGGAAGGAATTCCTTGTAATGTACATCTAGTTATCATTGATTAGCATGCTTTATCCTGAATGTTTAATGTTTGTTACATGTAGAACAAAGGCACAACATGCAGTCAAATTATACATACAAGAAATGAAATTTATTGAATAGGTTACAATGCCGAAAAGATAATTGGCTAAGACTGGAAATGATACATTTGATGAAAATCAGAAACTATTTTTAAATCATAGAACATAGAATGAGTATCCTGCAGAATAAATATGGTGCATAAAGAAGCTGATAAATCATTACTATTATAGAAGCAGAGTTCGAATATTGCTTGAGCATATGAGGTCAAAAATCTAATGAAATAATATACATACCTGAGGAGCAATAATGTGGGAGCATCCTTTAGATAATCCTGAACAGTCGCACTTGTGGAAAGTTGCTAGTCATGTAGTGCACTATGTGCATAACTTGAGATGTGACAATTGAGGTGAGATTTGAGTTATCAATAATAATAACTGAATGACGCAGAAGGTCGCCAGATGAATATGCAATGGTGGAAGGATGAAGATAGATGGGCCTTGTTGTCAGTTATTCCAGACGATTCGCAAGGACCACTCCATAGTAAACTGCCGAGCTAAGACTCAAAAGGCTAACCAATGAGCAAATCCCATGAACCCTAGCAAAGGATTTGTTCAGACGCAGCATCTCTTTGGAGTGAGGCGCGGGGTCGTAGCACTTCTTTCCATCGATCGTCTCTGCCAGCAGGTGTTAGCTGTAAGTCCCCCAAAAGTGTGAAAACCCGGAAACATTAGCAAACCTTGATGTCTCCTCTGGCGCATGATCTTAGCAGTCATTGGCCCCAAGACAAACCTGTTTGTCAGGCCGGCTACGAACATTGTAACAAGTGGAAGTAGGGTTGATGTCCGCTGGTCCTCAGCAAACACTCCAGGTAGGCTAGATGGGCCACGCCCCACAAACGTCTTTACCCCCGGGTAAGTTAAAGCAACAACCACCGGCAGTGCCGCTTGTATAGAGAAGTAAACGGGAATTATTGAGGCCTGGAGGGTGGAGAATTGAGGGCGGGGGAGTGTTCTGTATGCAATGATGCCGCCCACGAAGGTCTACCAAATCTCAGTATCAAGCAGTAGCGGATATCACGCGACAAATCGCCAACGAACCTGATAAGCCTGCGCACCAAGAAGTGTGCCATAGCTACGCCACGGAATATTAGCAGTCGTAAGAGAAACGGTCAAATCGCGGAAGGCGAACCTGAGGATATGGAATGGCGCCAATGAGGACTCAGCCATTCTTCACGATATTTTAGATGTATACTACTAACGTGTCCCTTGGATCGTACGTCAAACTGATGCTTCTGGCACAAAGCAAAACGAGAAATCCAAAAAAAAAGCGCGAGTACGGTCGTAAAGGTGGGGAGAAATAAGCCTGAGAGCGAGCGATGTTGTCTGGATGTTTCGGCAATGCAGATTCCATCTGGGGTAGTTATGCACACGGCGCACTGCTGGCAAAGCAAAGAATCCGCGTGGATCAGTAACTTCCACGCTACCAGCCTCTAATTCCACTCCTGGCCAGTTAGAAGCACACGTGACTTCGCGTCTGGGCCGTGTCTGCCTGGAGTAGTGAGCAAATGTATAGCCGACTCCAGACGCCAGACTTTCTTCGGTCGATGATAGATTAATTAATTCTCTTTCTTCTTCTTCTCCTCCTCCTTTCACCTCTCTTTCATGTACACCACAAGCAGTAAGCAAAATGGCGGACAAGGAAGCTATTGTGTATATTGTGGATGTCGGGAAAAATATGGCGGAATGCCATAATGGTAGATCTATATCGAACCTAGAATTTGCGATGCGATATATCTGGGACAAGATCACAACAACGGTATTTACAATTGCAAATTTCTTGCATTGGCCATTTCTCACACGGGGTATCTAGGTTGCTACGGGTAGAAAAACCGCGACACTTGGAGTTATTGGTCTCAAAACCGATGGTAGGTGGCCCTCTCTGATATTGTAATATCTTTTGCTAACCATTGATGATAGACTCCAATAATCCATTATGGGAGAAGGATGAAGAAGAGAGTTATGCCAACATCTCCGTTTTTCAAGGCATAAGCCAGTATGTTGACACCCTGAGTCATATTTTTATATTACCTTCTTGAGACTACTAACCACATTCCCAGAATTCTCATGCCTCAAATTCGCGACCTGTGCGAATTGATTAAACCTAGCCATACAACAGAAGGAGATGGTAGGTGTAATAGACCATTTTGTATTTTGTATTTTTCTTCCTCTTTTAGACCTGTCTCTCATATTCCTATAGCAATATCATCCTTAATCGTGGCAATCGATATGATTGTACGATATTGCAAGAAATTGAAGTACAAAAGAAAGATTGTCCTCGTTACAGATGGGACAGGCGCTATAGATATAGATGGGATCGAGGGGATTGTGAGCAAAATTAATGAGGAACATATTGAGCTTGTCATACTGTGAGTTAGTTATCCCTTTTCGCAACAGAACTACATCTAACTTGAAGAAGGGGAGTTGATTTTGACGATCCAGAATATGGGTTCAAAGAAGAAGATAAGGATCCATTGAAGGTAAGTTTCTCTGCCGTATAATGCACAAGAAAGGTTATAGTGACCAACCCGCCAGGCCAAAAATGAAAACCATCTGAAACAACTTGTCGAAGATTGTGAGGGTGTGTACGGTACCTTAGAACATGCAATTTCCGAGATGGAGATTCCTCGAACCAAGGTTGTACGATCAATGCCCACTTTTAAAGGCGATTTAAGGCTGGGGGATCCAGAGCAATATTCATCTGCTTTAACTATCCAGGTGGAGAGATACTACCGAACTTATGCGGCTCGGCCACCAGCTGCAAGTTCATTTGTTTCCTTTTCTGCGTTATCAGAAGGACAAGAGACCGCTCAATCGTCGGCCACCCTAGCGGCCAAGGAGTCGAGCCAGGAAGGAGGAGCTGTAGCTTCTGCATTAACTTCAGTGAGAAACGCTCGGACGTACCAGGTTAACGACGAAGCAGCTGCTGGAGGCAAGCGAGACGTTGAGCGAGATGAACTTGCCAAAGGATATGAGTATGGACGTACTGCCGTCCATATCACCGAATCAGATGAAAACATCACCAAACTGGAAACGGACGCTGCTTTAGAGTTCATTGGCTTCATTCCAAGTGACAAAGTACGTAAGTCCCTCTTCAATTTGAACACATGCAAGCCCGTTAATTCATGGAAACGCAGTATGACCGCTACATGAACATGTCGACATCTAATATTATAATTGCACAAAAGACGAATAATAAAGCAATCCTTGCGCTTTCGTCAATAATTCACGCCCTGTTCGAACTTGAATGCTACGCTGTGGGAAGGCTAGTTCCAAAGGCTGGCAAGGCTCCAGTGGTGGTCCTCCTTGCACCCTCGATAGAGCCCGATTACGAGTGTCTCCTCGAGGTACAGTTGCCTTTTGCTGAAGACGTGCGCTCCTACCGCTTCCCACCGCTAGATAAAGTCATCACAGTCTCGGGGAAAACGGTGGCTGAACATCGGAACCTTCCGAGTGATAATCTACTTTCTAGGATGGCCGAATATGTCGATAGCTTGGAGCTCACTGAAAAAGATGAAGATGGGTGAGTTGAGAAAATACCTCTTAAGCGGTCTAGATAACTTATTCTAGGTAGGGAAACCGTCGAGTCTATGGCAATAGAAGACTCTTTTTCACCGCTTTTGCATCGAATCGACCAGGCTATTCGGTGGCGTGCGGTCCACCCTTCTGAGCCCCTCCCTGAAGTGCCCGAGATCCTTCAGAAGTTGTCGCGCCAGCCGGAGGACCCACAAGCTCAAAGCAAAGCCGCCCTCACCATGCTCATAGCAGCTTCAGATGTTAAAAAGGGTACGTTATTATTTTCTAAGAACGCCCCTGCATAGAATCTTCGCGACTAACGCCTTTTTTTTATAACAGTCCCACCTAAAGCCAAGGGCCGCAAACGTGACCGAGACACAGACAAGCCACTCTCAGGCTTAAACGTCGAAAAGCTCCTGCAGACAGAGAAACGTGTCAAGATATCTGCTGACAACGCTATACCTGAATTCAAGCAATTGTTGGTTAGTTCGCAGAACCTTGATGCGGTCAAGGATGCTGTGAAACAGATGTCTGCCATAATCGAAAGCCAAATCAGACACAGCCTAGGAGATGCCAACTATGATCGGGCTGTTGAAGGCTTAGGGACCCTGAAAGAGGAACTGGTTGCCTTTGAGGAGCCAGCCCTCTATAATGACTTCATCCGCGGCTTGAAAACGAAGCTGCTAGGGAATGACCTTGGAGGAGATAGGCGCGAGATGTGGTGGTATATACGGAAGAATAGGCTTGGGTTGATTGATAAGAAACTCTCTGAACTTTCTGACGTGACGGAGGAAGAAGCTCGGGCGGTCAGTAGCCACTTCCTATCCTGTATTTTAGATTCAGGTGGCTGTAAGGACATTTCTAACCTTGGCACAGTTTTTATCCGCAAAATGATCAATGTGTAGGGCGATGGCGCAAGTTTGGCATGATTCAGGAGGGATATGGAATGCAAAGGAGTCCGGTTTCGTTGATGTCCTTAACGGGATGATTTAATGACTTGGGTAATTAAATGAAACCGGTTTATTAATATTCTAGTCTGCACTTATTATAATCCAAGAACCCTGGTGAAAATAATGGGGAACTTTCAAAACAAAACGCCAGTGAAATCAACCCATTGCTGCTCGCTAAATCGAATGCTCTCGTAAAAACAACGTAAAGGACCTTCAAGGTTGCAAACGTAAGGCAATCTAGGATATCTTTCCTACTCTCTTCTTCCCGATTTGGACCTTGCGATTTACTCTACATATAGCAACTTGTTAGTAGACCATCCCAATAGCGAAATAGGAATAGGCAAGAATATCACATATACTGAACAGGAAGGGAAGAAGGGAATCACCACTAACCTCTCCGCGTCCTCGTCCACCATATTAAGCATTTCATTCTGAATCTCCAACTCATTATGAATAGCAACTCCCAATTCCTTCTGGCGGGCTATAACCTTCCGCAACTCCTCCAAGCTCAGATCCTGATTCTCCATGACCTGCTTCTGTAGCTGCAACACACCCTGATTATCCAGCTCCCTCGTCTGTTCCGTCTCCTTGCCCAGTATCCGGCCCGGTCTGGGTTTTGCCGCTCCAACAAGCGCCTCCTTATCCTGCGCAGACGCAACAGCATTATCCAACTTCGCCTTGGTGGTCATGGCATTCAACAAATTTTCCAGCCCATCTTTTTCCTTCCGAGCACTGGAGAGCAGGTCCTTCCTTCGTCTCAGCTCGCCACTCCCAAGCTTACTCCCACCCCAGGTAGATCCATCGCCCAAATTCTTCAACCCATCATCCAAGCCAGTCAGTAACGTCCCAACCCGAACAAGACTGCTCTTCGCCTGCGCAGAACACTCGTGTTGTTTCTGTGGAGTAGCAGCCTGATCGCGGCGCGTGAGATGGAGTCTAGCATCGTGTAGCTGTGACTTGACATCGCGATAGCAATCGAGCCAGGTTGTCGGGTCTGTGATGGGGGCTGCATTGCCACCCGCGCCGGGCGTTGTGGCTGCAGCGTGTAGATTGAACGATGTACGGGCGGAGCCGTTGCTCAGAGCGGCGCTGGGTAGGTTGAGAAACGCTCGCCATGCAGTTGAATTACGCCATTGCGGATCTTCAGCCTCGTTTATGGCACGCAGGTATGTTTCCAGGCCCTCCCGGCGCTTCTCTCGATAAACTGGGTTTGAGTTCGTGTTCACAAACCACGATTTTCCAGGCAGGGGGGCGGGTGGGGGGGCGGTTACTTGGTTCGTTAATGAAGAATGGAAGGCGAGGAATTCTGAATAGCGCTTCTGGATCGTGAATGTG